>OZ005657.1:248686225-248713225 GCA_963930645.1 Salticus scenicus | reverse complement strand
CACGGAGTAAAAAGACAGGAGAAGAAGGTAACGCTGAAATTTTGTGATGTTGTTTTCTAATGTTTACAGATGGCGCCAGCGTGCAATCCTTCCTTCTCTCCAGCTTCCGCAATGTTATTCAATGGGGGAAATGTCTCGTTTTAATTATTTTTTTTTTAAATAATATCAAGCTGAAAAAATTTCGATTGAAAGCAAATTTCATTAAATAGAGTATTCTAATCAACATGTTTTTTTTAAGAGCCATTTTATACTAATTTTACTTTAAAAGAAAGCTTTTAAAAAATGACGATTCTTATGAACCGAAGCTAGCTAAAACAGACAATTGGGAGGAAGGAGAATGGATGAAATTTTGTAAAGAAAAAAAATAAACTTACTTTAGGTGCAGAAAACATGAACTCGGACTTTATTTTTCTCCTAGGACTTTTTTTTTGTTTTTCTTATCACTATCATAGCCTGTTTTACAACTAGGAACGAAGCATTTATTTGAAACATCTGAATTATGCAGTTTTAAGAACTTACAAACAAATTTAATTGCTTAAAATAAAAAATTTTAAATGTACTTCAGCAAAATTCTATTGAAAACAATAGTATATCCGCGCCGAAGTAGGGAGGAATGACAAGTGGCGCCCTCAATATTTACCAAAAATTTAGATCACAGTTTCGTAGCTTTCTCCCATTGGACCTTCAACTCCTATTAATATTACTCCGTGATATATATATAGATCTATCATCCCCATGTTATCGAGCAAAAATTTTTGATGCCGAAAAAAAGTTCTAAAATCAGCCATTAGAGAGTATTGAAAAAAAGAATAAAAAGAAAAATAAATTTGAAACTGCATCTAGAGTTTTTTATTCACCTTTAGTAAATAAATTATTCATAAATTTTATTTACTAAATTATCCGTGTGTATTCCTGTGTGTGATTTACTCGGGGAAAGGCAGCCATTAGAGTGACTTTTCCCAAGAAAAAAGGTATTAGTTTTTCCCTCTCGCTGATCAATCTATGTCTTATTACTATATCTATAATCGGCACTAGCCGCATATTCGTACAATAATTTGCGACATAATTAATCACGATTTTTTTTTCTCCCCCTCTCTCTCTCTCACTGTACATGTTTAATAAAATAAGTCTAATTATTTCATTTTTCATTATAAATTTTAATATTGAATAATTTTCATCAAATATATCTTCTGTTGAATTTAATAAGTTTCAATTTCAATTTGTTATATAGTGGGAAAGGATTTTGCTGATATTGATAAATAATTAATTTATATCATAGATTAACTGTACAGCATTTTTTTCAATCATGTCTTTTTTATTTTGATACATTTAAAAACTTAGGGGGAAAAAAGGGGCGGGCTAAAGTATTTCAAACATACTGACTTAAAATTTCATGAGTTTTTCCATGGCCTCCTTAACTAGATCCCTAACAGCACAGTTAGGCTTAACTTATCCACAGTACATCTTAAGGACGTTTCTGGGATGCCTTGTCATCCAGAAGACATCTTGAAGATATCCTGGGGAGGTGATGTGCTGTCTGGGATGCCTATCGCGTGGCTCTTAAACTTGGCAACACCCTAACAGCACAGTTAGGCTTAACTTATCCACAGTACATCTTAAGGACGTTTCTGGGATGTCTTTTCATCCTGAAGACATCTTGAAGATATCTTTGGGTGGCGATGTGCTGTCTGGGCAGGTCGAATGGTAGGCAGCGCCACCTGGTAAAGATTGCGCGACTTTTTTATTCAACTGTCTCCAATAATTTTAAGAAGTGATATGTGATATATATAATCGACGTTTCTTTGATTCTATTCGCCTTTTTTGTATTTCAAATCCCACTTTTAAAAATTTTTGGTGGCAGTTGAATAAAAGTCGTTCAATCTGTACCAGGTGGCGCTGTCTACCGCTTGAACTGTTGTCAAGCTCAAGAACCACGCCACAGGCATCTACTTAAGGAGTCTACGGTTCTTCTGTATCATTTTTAAAAATTTGTAATTAACAAAATGGTACCTAGGAAAAGCAAAAGTATTTATTTCACACCAACTATTATTATGAAATTTTTTATTATACTTTTTTAAAAAATTTAAAACTTTTGGTCCCGGAAACCATATATTGTGGACTTTAAATCATGCGGATGAACGTTGCCATGGCAGCAGATCTCCGCGATTAATAAATTACCTCGTTGAGCACCATGCAAATTGTTAAAATCCATTGAAATTCCGTAATGATTCCTCCTGTAATAAATTAAAATTCAACAAATTGTTAATAAATTTTCAATCATTAAATGTAATATTTTTAGTTTTATATCCGTCACCGATGGTTGGCGCGGCTTTATATCATATTTGACACTGTCAGCCACCGATGGATGACAGGGCGCTCAACGTTTTAATTTTTTATTGGTCCTGCTTTTACTTTCGGGGTAAAACTTTCACTGAAATGTTTGAAGTATAACGTGTTCAGCACACTCCTAAAGTTTCAAGATGATTCCTTCAGTACTTAGAGATATATGACAAAAATGGCTAGAATCTAGAATGGCTGACATAGCGCTCAACGTGTTAATAAAGGCTTGAAATGAAATAGGGAGTGCAGGGAATTAGCAAGTTTTCAAATGCGAAAAGCACGCCAAGAAATATTGCTGTGGCTCAGATCGAACTTGGATTTACAACTTTAGCTTCTTTCAAACTAACTGTAGGTATTTTAGGTAATGAGGCATGTTGAATATCTGTATCTGTCTGTGGAGTGGAACTGATAAAGGTCGATTTCTAACAGTAAAACTTAGAAAAAATAAGCATTCAATTGTTTTGCGTTTATGCATGCGTATGCTAACAAAAAAAATTCTAATTAATTTTCTGCAATTCTGTAGTCTCTGTCTTTTTTTTTTTTTTTTTTTTCCACGTTAGATTTTTTTTAGAGGAGACTTCTTCTTATTTAATAGTAAACAAATTTGAAAAAGAATTACTCTAAAAATTAAGTGGTGTGAAAAAAAAGGGCGGTGCTAATGATACTACGGAATATTAATCAGAATGTTGGCAGGTATGCATGCATCAGAAGCAAGAATAGGGAAAAATCTCTTTTCTACATATATTATATGCTAGCATATAAATATATTTGCTGAATAAATCTTTGCACCAATATGAATTTGATACAAATTTTAATATTCATAATTTCGTTAATCGATGAATAAATTCTTGCAAAAATAAAATGTACAATCTCCTTATATTATTAAAATCTGTGCGCATCTGTCTGTCTGTCTGTCTTTCTGTCTGTCTGTCTGTGAGAAATGCCTTGTGCCCGCTAAAGCTCCGGCGCTAATGGTCGCAGCGCCTCGAAACCGGTGTCGACAGACGCAGAATTTCTTCATCTCGACATCGCGATAATTCGCTAAGCGATGCGACCCTAATTAGCGGAGATATTAATTAAAATGTCGACCCATGTCAAATCAAAAAACGATTAAAAATCGGAGGCGACCGTCATTTTGTTCCGGAACCGCGTACCTGAAAATAAAAAGCAAAGAGAGAAAATTTCGTGGGTTTTTGTAAAGCGATCCTGCTCGAACGGTTCGAGATATCGAAATACATCTCTACCAAAAGAAAGAGCATTTATTACCAATTCTTACGGTACAATTTATTTATTTTTTTTTTAAATACGAATTTTTTATATTTTAAAAAAAGTTTTAAAAAGGGTCGAAAATTTCTCTTTTTCTCGATCGTCTTTTTTGAAAAGCCTTGTACGACCGAGTAACTGTTCCATTTCTTAACGACTGGTATATTTGGAAAGGTCATTTAATCCTCTTTCGAACCATATAAACATTTTTACAAAATACGGATTAGCGATCCACATTTTTAGATTTTATGAAACATCGATTTTTTCACAAAACATTTTATAACTCAAAAGCGTTTAGAGATAAATCATTTCTTTTCTTTTCTTTTCTTTTCTTTTTTTTTTTTTTTTTTTTGTATATAGATCTCGCTTCCACAATTCAATTCCCAAAAGATTGAAAGAAAATTTCAAAAACTGAATGAGCTATAAAATGAGCCCGTCCGACTTTTTAATTGATTTTTTGGATTTGATTTTCTTCTCTTAAGAATAAATATTTGATTTGAGGAGGAATATGTGCGCGCAGCGCGCGTATACCTTCACACGTGCGCGCGCATGGGTCTGCGCTTCCGAAGGAAGTGGGGACCCGGTATGAGTTTTTACCCGATCAGAAATGATTTTTTTTATGGGGCACGAAAGCTCAGGGGAGGAATAGGCGCGCGCAGCGCGTGCATACCGTAACTTGTGCGCGCGCAGCGCGCACGGGACTGCGATGCCGAAGGCAGTGGGGACCCGGTCCGACTTTGTACCCGATGAGAAATGATTTTTTGAATTTTCTTTTCTTAAGAATAAAAATTTGACTTTAGAAGGAATATGTGCGCGCAGCTCACGTATACCTTCACACGTCCGCGCGCAGCGCGCATGGGTCTGCGCTGCCGAAGGCAGTGGGGACCCGGTGCGAGTTTTTACCCGATCAGAAATGATTTTTTTTAGGTGGCACGAAGGGTCAGGGAAGGAATACGCGAGCGCAGCGCGCACGGGACTGCGCTGCGGAAGGCAGTGGGGACCCGGGCCGACTTTTTACCCAACATAAATGATTTTTTTTTTTTTTTTTTTTTTTTCTTTTCTTAACACTAAAAGTTACTGTTAGTGATTCATTAATTTTAGTGATTCATTTGAAAATACTGACCCGCTAGCGGGCGAAGCTCGCTAGTGTTATTTAAATATCTGTTTGCCAACAGATAAACAAAATGTGAGAGGTGCCAACATTTATAATATATTGCGAAGCGTTGTTAGTCCCGACTTTATTTCACCTTATTTTACTCATTTTATTGTAAGAATAATTTTCTCCAGTATCAATACCATAAAAAAAAAAAAAAAAAATTATACCTGAAAAAAAAAAAAAAAAACAGGATATGAAAAGAAAGCAGTACTGACAGTGCTGCGGAATAAAATGTAAAAGTTGTTAATGAAATGAGTTGATCAATGACGTAACTTTCAGGGCTATAGAAGAATAAGGGCTTAGCTCAATCGTCTCCGAAAAGTGAAGACAGGAAATTGTCATTGATGACGTAGTGTGGTTCACGCTTCAAAGCAAAGGATAGTTTAGCTATTAGATAAAACATGGGAAACACCGTTTCCTTAATTTCTTTTTCACAATTTCTCATTCAAAATTATTTGTATATTATAATGTCTGTAGAATTTGAAACTTAATATAATAAAATAAGTTTTTCAATAAATAAATAAATAAATCGGTAATAATTTTATCAATAGAAAAACAACCGAAATAATTTAATTTGTTATTATAATATTACAACATAAAGAATTACGCAGTTGCGCGGTATAATAATTTTAGCAGAAATTTTGTTATTTATTCCAATATTAAAATTTAAAAGTTAATGCTTCTCCCTTACGCGGAAGTATATAAATAATTTATTTATCAAGGATGAGATTTTTCAGCTTTTTTTTATGTGCATTTGTCACTTCAGCTAATCAAATAGAACTTGAATAAATACTAAAGCATAATGATTTGATCTTTTTTTTTTTTTTTTTTTTTGTATATTGAATATTAAAAACATATTTATTACTGTAATACAATAGATTTTGTCATCAAAATTCTAGCATTTTATTGCAACGTTTTGCCTTTGGGTACAGTTTCAGCTTTTTTGGATTTTTGGTAATCTCGTCCCTGATATATATATATAAATCTAGAAAGAAAACTGAAACCTCATTATGAATATGTAAGCATTTTAAAATAATTGTTACAGTAGCTAATTTATCATTAAATATATTATGTAATTTATTATAGAATGATTTATTTTTAAATATTGTTTTTGCATAAAAATAAATAAATAGATAGATAAATAAATAATTAAAATAGTAATAATAAATAAATAATCAAAATTAAATAAAATAAAAGAGAGAGCAGAAAAAGAAAAGAAAAAATATAGCGTAATTTATGAATATTATATTGTATCTGACATTCTGGATTTTATTGAATATATCTTTTAATTATTGGTCCCGAGAAGTACTGCTGTCAAAGCTGGAACACGGAAGGTACCTGGTTCGAACTAATGTAGCACTTAATGGTCTGACCGTTCGGAGTTCCGAAAGGTCTCGTCAAAACCTTTATAACGAATGGTTGAACTATAGATCTGTGATAATTTAAAACAAAGTTATCGATTTTTTTTTTTTACTTAGAAAAAAATAGTATTTTATTATTATTATTATTATCATTATTATTATTATTATTATTGAGAGTAAAATCGACTTTTTTTTGGATATTTAGTGTTATACTACTTCTCTAATATGGAAATCGTCTGCATTATCATGGAAAATAATTTTTTTTAAATAATGATTTTAATAAATTATTTTTACTGAGTGAATTTGTATAGGAAAATATGGAAGAAAGTCATGTGGTGGCCACAGCATACTAGTTGTATTTAGTGAATGTGCTTTATTAATAAAATTTTGCCATTTCCATTGAAGCTGTTCGGGAATTGAAATGAATTCCTCATAGAGATATGGTAAACAATGTATGTTTTAAGGTAATTATTCAGCGCTTTTTTTTTTTTTTTTTTTTTTTTTGTATATTTACACGTTTTGAGGCTTCCTGATTACCGTAGTCAAGTTTTTTAACGTTTGATCTTTGTCTGTGTCTCTTAGAGTGGCTTAAAAACGAATAATTTTAGGAGATCCAAATATTGTATTTTGAAGTTAACATAAGTTTGTTTCTGGAAAAGTTTGATCAAGATTGATAAGTTTCAAGGAATATTGCATGTGAAAATTGTCTGAATAATTTTAAGTGAACTTTCAATTTTACTAACAGATTTAAATTGCATGTAAGTAGAGTTTAACATCTATAGACTGCACTAAACTAAATGAAATGAATATATATTTTTTGTAATAAAGATAGTCAACTGGGAAAAAAATTTTGCGTATGTAGGAGCCTCGTCTGTCTTGTTTATCTATAGCGATTGCTGAAATAACATATTTTCTATTCTTATTTTTGATCAATCGTATTTAATCTGTGTTATTTTTATAAATCATCATTTTTAATCCATTTTATATCATTATTCATCATCTTTTGTTTGCTGTACACATTTACAATCATCATTTAGTTTATGTTTTGTTATTGATGTTCATGAAGACATGTTTAATACTCTGATTTTCGGTACTTAAATCAATGACAGTGCAATATCGTACTGCGTAAATCCATTTAGACCAGTAACTAAGCTAATTAACTTGTTGTAACACCTTTATGCAATTAAATTAAATGAAAACATTTTAAAATTTCAAATTATAATCCATAAACATTCCACAAGAAGCTATTATTTATTGCTAGATCAGTTAATGTTGCAGTTACACTACAATACACAAAAATCGATTCTTATAGGTAAAAATAAATAAACGCATAAAATGTTTTTTAAAAATTATTAAATTTACAAATATAATTATTCTACTGTTTACAAATGCACAATATTACTTTTATTTTATTTTATATTAAATATAAAAAATTTTGTTCTTAAGAACAATATTTAATTGAATTCGATTATTCGTTTTCCTCTATCACGTGATTGAGCAGACGAAACTTATAACTCTGCGAAAAAATAAGTAAAATATAAAATATACAACCAATATACTTCTTCGCGTTGTCGCGATCCAAGGAATTCAAATATAAAATAAAAATGGGGCATTACCATTGAAAAAAGTCAAAGTTGGTGCGCGTTTTAATATGTAGACGACCCCCAATTCAAAATTTCAGTTAATTTTCTGAAACTACTCACAATTCCCCGTCGAATGATGCCTATTACATTTTTCTACATCGATTAGCAACGAAGTTACGTTAAGTGTTGCGTTTTTTTTTCCCCCGACTGTACAATCAAATATACTATGGATACGAATACTTTGATTAGAAAGAATGTAATTATAAAATATTATCCATTCGTAATATAAGTGTGAATACAGAAAATGTTTTGAACTACTGTAACTTGTGAGAATAACGTCTGAAAAGTGAAAACATGCGGTCACGAAAGTGTTAAATAAGAAAAGTTAACATATTGTCATTGGATGTTCCTATCAAAATGCCCCGCCCTAAGTGGTTTCTGAGAAACGTTGCATGTCACTTGAGGCATAAGAATCTTCTAAATTTTAAATACAAAACTGTAAATAACAAGATTTTACACAAAAATTGACGGTTATAAACAGAGAAATTTTATTTAATATTTAAGAAAAATTAGTTAATACATACATCCTTAGGTATATACATATTTTGAAAAATAAGCCTCGCCTTACGCGAGTTTTCTTAAACGTTATATCACTTTAAAAAAAAAAAAAAGATTTATATATTCATGATGAAGTTATTCAAATTTTGTCTTCATCAATCGATGAGGTAAATGCCATCAGCGTTTCTATATGCTGACGTCATGGCTGACGTCCATAAGCAGTCAAACACGAAACGTAAAATCACTTTTTAATGAAAAGTATTGCTTCAAAGAAGTACCTAAATACAGGGTTTTTTCTCTTTGACTACAATTACGATTTCCCGCCTGCCTTGCATTAATTTTACAAAAATAAATTAATTTATAAACTTACACCTGCCAACATTCTAACTAATATTTCGTAGTCCTGTAGACCCTGCCTTTCTTTCCACGCCAGTCTTTCTCTTAGATATTTATTATTATTATTATTATTTAATCCTAATCTTGTAAAATATTACTCTAAAATTTAATGGTGTGACTATGGGGGCGGTACAAATAATAGTACTGTTTATTAATTAGAATGTTGGCATTTATGGATACTCACACTAAACACCAAAACGTATATTAGAAAACAAACTAGAACACGCAACACAAAAATAAAACTAAAATTTTACCAGTAGATTCAGACTTTCTGTTATGTGTGATAGATGATACAAATGATAACACATGACGGCCAGAGTTCTCACAAAGGGAGATTTGAATACCACAAATCTTATACAGTAATTTATTTACATAGATATCAATAATTATAAACTATTAGTCAAATCTAAAGTTAATACGCATGAACAGTGTTATCCCTTTGTTAGAATGCTGATGACAGTTCTTACTTATAGCTAATAAAAAATTAAATATCGCTAATACTGGAAAAAATAATGATAGGAATGAGAAGTAAATTTGAAAACCAATGTGTTTAACGAAGTACATTCATTTAAGGCAAAATTAATCTTGGTTGACATTAATGTTTTTTTTTTTTTTTTTTTTTTAAAGAATGGATAAGTTAATAAAATACGAAAATATGTTTTATAATCAAAAAGATACTTTGAATTTGGTGGTGATATTTCATGTTCACGCATGATAAGGAAATGGAATTTGAATGTAACGAGTAGAACATATAAAATCTGTCACACTCATTAAACATTAGCATCATAAAACATTGACACCATATAACCGATATTGCCAGATCTGGCGGATGTTTTATTCAATAATTTTAAGAACTGACTATTTGATAAACTCAATACGCAAGCGAAGTGATGACGTCACTGGCCGTTTGTGGATGCAAGAAAAAGTTTTCCTATGTTAATCGCCCATTGGATTTTTTGGAAGAATTTATTAAAAATCGAGGAAAATTATTTCCCGATTTTAATCCCCATATTTAGGTATAGGTATGTATTAGTTATCATGTGCATGCGTTAGATTAAGTTGTTTTTGGTGGAAAATTGATAAAATTTGAATTTATATTTCAAAACTCTAGGGGAAAAAAAATGGCAAAATTCCATATTCGATTGAAAACATGAACATTTCATTCCAAAGGATGATATTTACACGATAAATATCCAACTAATATAATAATTAAAAGGAAAATGATAAATATTCTATCATAATTTGAAGTCAAAATTGTTTTCAAATGTCTAAATAAAGTATCTGATATAAGATACTAATATGTTGCAGCGGAATAGATTTGATATCGGTCATCCTTGGCAGAAAAAAAATATCGCCAAATTATCTGGCGAATATAATTTAATTCCTTTCAAAATCATGGTTATTTTAAAAACTTATATTGAGAGAGTAATGAATAATATGAAACAATATTTCGTACAATACATATTACGACAATATACATCTGGCATGTATATTTTCGTATTACGTTTTCAATCGCCAAGGCCAACAGAGTTTTGAAATTTAAAATTAAAATTTTATCGATTTGACAGCAAAATAACTCAATCTAACATGCACATGATAATTAATACATATATATACCCAAATATGGGGATTAAAATCGGGAAATAATTTTTCTCGATTTTAATAATTTTTTACAAAAAATCCAATGCGCGATTAACATAGGAAATCATTTTCTTGCATCCACGGACAGTCAGTGACCTCACACTTTGCTTGCGTATAGGTTATCCATCTTTGAAGTGATTTGGCAAACGTTACAATTAAAAATTATTGGCGATTATTGAATAGAAAATCGGCCGTATCTGGCAACACTGTATATAACTCTACAAAAATTTCAAAGAAATTTAGAAATTGTAATCTTTTCCGGGCTGCTTTAATCGAAATAACTTTTAAAAAAAATGTCAAAATTGATACTGCCATTTAAAATTTGAATTTGGTGCAAGTTTTAATACGCAGATAAACCCTAAGCAAAAACTAAGTATGTCACTATACACTAGATGGTACCACGATTCGATCGGCACCATAGATATAGTAATATACAGTGCGTGTCGAAATGATAGGTCCACCCGCATTTTTCAAAATTTAGACTCTTAATTGAGAATAAGAATAACTTTTTTGGTAGAGATAATTAATCAGTAATTGTTATAACTATTTATGAAGCAATTTCTTAAAAATAAATAATTCCTTTTTATTTTATGCAAATTTTCAGTTTCAGACCGTTTCGAAAAGATAGGTCCGCCTTCAGGAATTTTGCACCAATCACGTTTATTTCCAAAAAATTTGCATAAATATCGTTGCTTAGTCTTACTGCGGGATTACGCTGGCTGCTGTGGAGGTATTTAAACAGATTTGAACATCACGTTGTAATCAAACGAAATGGGTCGTCGTTGCAGTCTTTCGCTGGTTGAGCAGGGGAAAATTGATGCATTTAAAACGTGTGGAAAATCGAATAGAGAAATACGAAAACTTTTAAACAGATCACATAATATTGTAAACAATTATTTGCGACTTAGAAATGCTTATGGCAGTGAAAAATCATCTGGCCGCCGATCAAAAGTGACACCCCGACAAAGAAGGATCATCGTAAAGGAGTTAAAATCTGGAAATATGAGCTTATTCACTGTGGCCAGACAATAAAACCCTCCAATATCAAAATCTACAGTCCATAGAGTGGTAAAGAAGTTCGGCAATATAGTTTACGTGAAGAGGAAAGCGGCTCCGAAATTGACTAAAAAGCACAAAGAAAAGAGATTGAAATTTGCACATGAAGTGGATGTCCTGGAAACAAGATTGGCATCGTGTGATATTCAGTGATGAAAAGAAATTCAACCTGGATGGTCCAGATGGCTGGCAGTACTACTTGCACGATCTGCGTCGATAGACAGATATTCTCGAAGAGGCAAGCTGGTGGTGGTTCCGTTATGCTATGGGCCGGATTCGGAGGTGCAGGAAAAACTGATATAGCATTTGTAGACAATCGTTTGAATGCTGCAGGCTATCAACAGCTGCTTGAACAATATTTTCTTCCACAAGCAGAGCACATTGGGGGCCCATTCTTCATGTTCCAACAGTACAATGCTCCTGTGCATACTGCAAAGTCCACATTCGAATGGTTTCTGGATAATGGTGTACATGTTATCGATTGGCCACCTTGCAGCCCCAACCTGAATCCGGTAGAAAACATGTGGGGTATACTCGCAAGAGCGGTGTATGCAGGCGGAAGGCAGTACAACAGTACTGCAGACTTGAAAATGGCGATTTCCTCCGAATGGTCAAAAATCGAGAAAAAGTGTTTGCAAAAACTTGTAGAAACCATGCCTAATAGGATTTATGAGCTTATTCTGAAACAAGGTGGAAAAATTTCTTATTAATTCAACATTAATTTGATGCTTGGTTCAGAGGACCTATCTTTTTGAAACACCTTTTTCATGTAATTTTTGTTTTCCTTATTATTCCTATTATTTGTATATTATTCATGTATTATTTTACATTGAATGAAATAATGTAGTTTATAAAATAGTACTTTGTACACAATAAAACCTTTTTTACCAACATAACTTTCGTTTTTACTGGTGGACCTATCATTTCGACACGCACTGTATATAGATCTATCATCCCCATGTTATCGAGCAAAAATTTTTGATGCCGAAAAAAAGTTCTAAAATCAGCCATTAGATAGTATTGAAAAAAAGAAAGAAAAGAAAAATGAATTTGATACTGCATCTGGAGTTTTTCATTCACCTTTAGTAAATAAATTATTCATAAATTTTATTTTCTAAATTATCCGTGTGTGTTCCTGTGTGTGATTTACTCGGGGAAAGGCAGCCATTAGAGCAGGGATGGAACACGGGCACAGAATTCATACCACTATCAATGTAAGAAAAATTTCTACCTCTTAAATCGACGATATTACAGGTAGAGAAATTTCTTAAACACATTCCGGTATGAATTCTGCGCCCGTGTTCCATCCCTGTTAGAGTGACTTTTCCCAAGAAAAAAGGTATCACTTTTTCCCTCTCGCTGATCAATCTATGTCTTATTACTATATCTATAATCGGCACTAGCCGCATATTCGTACAATAATTTGCGACATAATTAATCGCGATTTCTCTCTCTCTCTCACTGTACATGTTTAATAAAATAAGTCTAATTATTTCATTTTTCATTATAAATTTTAATATTGAATAATTTTCATCAAATATATCTTCTGTTGAATTTAATAAGTTTAAATTTCAATTTGTTATATAGTCGGAAAAGATTTTGCTGATATTTGTTGCGCCTGCGCACTCTGTAAAGTTCGCTCCTTCGTTACGGAGCTCAGTTAGTTTGTAACTCCGCTCAAGGGAGGCTGGCATCTTTCTTTACTCCCATTTTTAAAGTTTTAAATAAATGTAGTAGTGATGTTTAAATCACCTCTAGTTTGTCAAGTTTTTATTACAGTCCACTATTTAAGTATTCAGAATGTTCTTATATAGTTTAATTCTTTGATCTACATTTTTTGGTCCGTGCGACCACAGCGTAACCAGCACATTTCGTTTCAAAAGAAAACAATAATGGCTTTAACAGCATTAAATAGAAAAAAAAGGAATATCAAATCCCAATTCACAAAGTTACTCAACATTCCTAATGACGAATTAACCACAAAAGGTGAAATAACTTCGAGAATATCAATTTTAGAAAAACTTCAAAATAGATTTGAAGATTTAAAAGTGGAGTACTATCAAGTGGCAAAGGATGATGAGTTTCCTACAATAGAAGAAGAGTTAAGTGAGCTAGATTCTCAATTTCAAGAATTAGAGGTAAGATTCAATACCTTACTAATTAACTGTAGTGACAATATGAATAATATAAACTCAAATAATAGCTCGTTAGGAGCGGAAAGAAACATTGTTCCAAATCATACTATGCATTTACCCCAAATACCGTTACCTGTATTTTCAGGAAAATTTGAAGAATGGAACACATTTAAAACGCAGTTTCTAAATTTAATGAATGATAATCCTTTATTAACTGCAAATCAAAAACTCTTTTATTTACGCGCTGCGTTGAAAGGCGAAGCAAAAACAGTAGAAACCACTGATGATACTTACGATTCTCTACTAAAAACATTAGAACAACGGTTTGAAAATATAAGAGCTATAATAGAGGCTCATATCAAAACAATTATTAATTATGAAAAAATAACTCATGAATCTGGTAAAGAATTACGAAAATTATTGGATTGTATTTTAAAGAATTTAAGAGCGTTAAAAGTATTGAAATATGAACGCGATAATCTTTCTAATATTATGTTTTTAAACATTGTTTTGCAAAAGTTGGATCGGGAAACTCGCAAAAATTACGAACTTACATTAACCTTTACACGACGGCAGATTCTGACCAGATAGTGTTCATAAAGACGGCAGTAAGACGACAGATGTCCCCCCCTGTCGGCGTGTTTTATCTTCAAGCGTCTCGGTGTTAACAATGGCTGTAGGAAGTCCCGTCCGACCCATATAGCAAAGTGATATTTTCTACTAATCGATTTCCCTTTAAAGGGAAAACCTTCACACTGAAATCTCCATTGCACTCTCTTGTAGGGAAAAAACTTGTTGATTTCTGAACGAATCTTTTTACATTGTGTTTATGAATATTTATTTGAAAAGGGATTTTATTCTGTTGACAATATAATGTTTCATGTTTAATTTGAAATATACGGAATTACTAGCGAAATAATATTAATCGATAGTCCTGATCTTTAATTGTAAATGTGCTTAAAATTATGTAATTTAAAAAAAGAAAAAGTGAAAGAAGGAGAAATGAAAACGAAAGATTTATTTAAATTCTATGTAAACTGTATTTGGAAGAATTTTTCTGAGATTTATTACTTTAAATATAATACTTTTAAAAAGAAGTGTTGAAGCTTCTAATAAAAATATTACAAAATAAAAACTGAACAATGTTACGCATGACTAAATAATTATTTCTGTAATATCAAGTACTAATTATTATGTATTTATACATTTTATTATATTAAGAGGTTACATGGTTTTCAAAGGAAACTTTTGAGCATATAAAACAACATTTAAACATTTTATATAAGTTTCATTAAAAGTGAAAAATTCACAAAAAAAATATATATACTTAAAAATTATTTGTAAAATTCCATGACTAAAAAAAAGAAAAAAATATATTAACTTGTTAAAATATTAAACTTGCCAACATGATAATAACACCTGCTTTATGTGTTACACATCTTGTATTAATGAATCATTTATGACCTTGAATGTGTTTCAAAGGTTAATGAAGTAAAATAAAATAAAGTAAAATAAGAGCATATATAAGAAATAAAAAATGTTATTCAATATTTTGAGCATATGAAAAAGCAGCATTTAAATGACTCAATTCTACTTGGAAGAAGTGTTTAATAATTCAATAAGATTGTTACATTAGTTTTTGAGAAATAGTCTCAATCGCTTTTCTAAATGTATTCGAAAACCAAGACCCACCCGCTGAATATTGCAATATTTTCAATGAAAATTTTATAAAATGTTGTTTAAATGTTGATTTTTTATATAGTCAAAATGCTGACTTTTTTTTTATTATTATTTATATATAGATAGATAGATAGATAGATAGATAGATAGATAAAAGAATAATATTCAAAGCGTATAAATTCTAAAAGTATGTTTACGTGCAAATAAGGAATTTGTTATAAAAGCTTCTATGTAGAAAAAAAAAAAAAATCTAGATTCTCTATTGTGCTCGAATTATGTATTTTAAAATAAACATATGTGCGATACAAAATTCTCGCAAAGGGAAAAAATTGGATACCACTATTTTCTATAGTAATTTTAAACTTCATAAATTGCTGATATCTATTAATATATTTTCCGAAAATTATTCTAAGAAAATTTGGGTATTCAAATTCATCTCTGTAAAAAACAAGGTGAGGAATAATAATGTATGTTAATAGTACAAGATTAGAAAGGAATGAAATGATGAAATTCGGGAGAAACTCATTAAAACTCTTTTAATATTGTAAATTTGTCAGATTTAGTGAAAACGAAATAATTTAATATCCATAGATTATTATATACTTCAACTAATAGTACTGAAGCCAGTTGCATATCATGATCGAAGACGAAACCATGAGGAAGGAATTGGTGACCGATTAAAAAATGAAATTCGGAATTTTATTTGATAGTTTACAGTTAATGAAACTAATGCAAAATAAAATCTTATTATTCATTTAATAATTAGAAAGAAATTAAAACTTCTTCACACACCATAAATTTTAAGTCAGCACAACCGGTTTCGAAAGGACGTAGCCTTTCTTCATCAGGTGCAAACACGTGCTACACTGCCTTGGAGGCAAAAGCAAGACGTCTTGCTTTTGCCCCATTTAATTTCATCCCCTATTTCTAAAACTCCATTATCAGGCTCATCCAAGGAATTTATTGAAATTTACAAATCATTATCTTCTATCTCATTATTATTTTCCACATCACATTCTGAATCTGAATAATCATAAAATTCTTCATCCTCTAACTCAATTAAAAGTTTTTCAATTTCATCTTGCGTAAGATACCTTTTACGTTTCGACATTTTAATATACAATATAAGACATTTTAATATAGATTGGAAATTAGAAAAGGTGATTTAGTTCAAGCTTAAACTTTAAGACTGAGAGCAGGTGTTTTTTTTTTTTTTTCTCTTAGCGAGTACTCTAAAACTAGCTTTTCTCTGTCTCTTCTTTCCCAGAGTGGCTCTTTTATTTCACTCTTCTTTGTTGCAGTGGCCCTTTAATTTCATTCATTGATAATTCTTGAACTTTCCTAATCCTTCGCACTGCAGTCGCTGGACAAGCAACTGACAGCTGTAATAGAATGGTAGGTATTCACTGCAATAATGGTCAAGGACAAAAGGGATTACAGCTTTTTCCGGTCCGGTCAAATACGAATAAAGAGTATAACAAACGAATGGTAATGAACTAATTTTAAGATAAATCAAAGTTATATATACATTTAATAAAATAAAAATTCATTCTATCGTGAAAGAAAAAAAAAAATAATAATAGTAAATAAAAATAAAAATGCCGAGACAGTTTCGGCGACAAAATAGCAAAAGTCACCAAAAGTTCTTTACTAAAGTTGATCCGAATATTTACACACATCTTTCAGAGAAATTTAAGGGGAAGGAACAGCTTTTGCACTGGACCCCCTTGTCAAAATTTAAAATTTGGCGCAGAAGAAGACTGTATTATTTTTTTTTTTTCCTTCAAATTATCGTTTCAAAATATCGTTTTCAAATTATTCAATTATATTTTCGATAAATGCTCAGCTGTCGTAAAACTGGTATGGTAAAAATCCGTAGATTGAAACTAATAGTCCTCCATCCTTAAAAAAAAAAAAAAAAAAAAAAAAAAAAATCCTCCTTGAATTTTCCACAGAATTTTTTTTCTTCCTCAAAAATATTAAACTGCGGAATAAGGGATAGCCTTTCTTAGTATTCTGATATTTATCAACTCGTGAAATCTCTGGTAATAACAGATACCGTGATTATCCACTAATACACAGATTATAAATCCTTTTTACTTTCCAAACACTATAGTGATGAAAGTATTGTAATCATGTCAAAAATCCGAATTTGAGATTTTGATGTTTCTATTCGTTTCGAGGTCCCCTGAGTCCGTATTCACTATTTTTACGATGATGTATGTATGTATGTGTGTATGTATGTGTGTGAGTGAACACGCTAGCGCCTAAACGCTTTGCTTGAATAAGCTGTAAGTTGGTACGCATGTTGCAAGTCACCGTATCACGAACCCTATTGTTTTTGATGAATCTAGCACTTATAGTTTTTTTACAGGGACACAAAGAAAAATTCTTTATCATTATGGTCTAAGGGACCAAAATCTTAAAATTACGATAGCATCTAAACGCCTTATTCAATTGAGCAAACAATTTATACACATATTATAAGTCAGAAATACTCAATCTGTATAGATTTTGGAGAATCTAGCTCTTATAGTTTTTTTACAGGGACACAAAGAAAAATTGTTTATCATTATGGCCTATGGGGCCAAATTTTTAAAAGTGTGATAGCGTCTAAACGCCTCATTAATCTGAGCAAAACATTTGTACACATGTTATAGGTCACAGTTCCACCAACTGTATAGATTTTGGTGAATTTAGCACTTACAGGTTTTTTACAGGGACACAAATAAATTTTTTTTATCATTATGGCCAATGGGACCAAATTTTTAAAAGTGCGATAGCATCTAAACGCCTTATTCAATTGAGCTGAAAATTTATATGAATATTATAAATCACTGTTGCACTAACTATAAGCATTTTGGTGAATCTAGCATTTATAGATGTTTACAGGGACACAACGAAAAATTCTTTATCATTATGATCTATGGGCTCAAAGTTCAGTAGCTTTAAATAAAACATCTTGTAATATATGGAGAAAAATACTCAAACACTCTATTATGATTTTCTCTCTTTTGTTGGATTAACAACTCCTCTTTCTTTACTTTATCTATAAAACTGTTAATTACTCAATGTTCGGAAAGTCGAGTGGAGTCACTCCAGATTTTTTAAAGTAGTGGGAAGAATAGAAACATAAAATTGGCTTAAGCAATCAGACGCCTAGCAACTGATCTTTGAGACAGACTTTCGATCCCATTTACACGAAACAAATTATTGTACACGACAGAAAATCTACAAGGAACTTAATATCACGAATATGAAGAAAATTCGTAGAGCCGTTCTTTAACTTTTTTTTTTCTATTGACAGTACTTTACAGTAAAATTAGATTTAAAAGTGTATAAAATTGATTTCACATAAGAAATCTCGAAGGTACTTATTAAAATAGAATATATATATAATATCTTACTTCAATCTCACTACATGCCGCTAGATGTTAGTTATATGTAGCCGTTTTTGTTCAAGAAAGGAATTTTATAAAGCACTGCTACTGTTTTTGATTGACATTATTCACGATTTTTACGTGTGTTATAATTAATTTACATATATAGCACTTCAAGAATCTACCATTAATATTTGATAAAATATGAAGAATAAAAAAATGCATAATGTTTTTTCATATTTTAAGGTTTTAATCTCTTTTCTCATTCTATGAACCAATGATATATACTAAAATGTTACTTCGCTAAATTTTCGTTAGTTACAAGGATGAGGTGATATGTATACCTTTTATTGCTTATATTTTTTAAATATTACTGTTTAGTAAATAAAAAATAGATTTCCAGTACATTTTCTGTGTATTTCAAAATGCAGTAAATAAAGAGAGAAACAAACTAGCGAAAGCGATGTTTAAAATTAACCTACTTGTACAAAAAGGCTATAAATTTTCACAAAAAAAAAAAAAAAAAACTAATGTATATGCAGACATATAAAAGGGGTTTTATATAGCAATTTTGAAGAAAATCGCTGAATTCATTTTTGAGATTCTCCCTCGAGCAGCTGAGTGGTTCTGCGCTCAAATCTGGTAGACGTGAGATGCCGGGTTCGATCCCAGGTCACGCTTGTCAACCTAGCCGTTCGGAATTTTCCGTAGTTTTCTCCGAAAATTGCGTGAATATGGGCTAGGACCCCTTAGAATGACCCCGGAGAGCACTTTCTTCAGGTTTAGGACCTACAACAGTCAATCGGCCTCATTCCCAAATCCAATCCATCCTTTTTGAGATACGCCCACCAGAGGTCGAGTGGTTCTGCGCTCAAAGATGGTAGGCGTGAGGTGCCGGGTTCGATCCCAGGTCGCGCTCGTTGGCCTAGCCGTTCGGAGTTTTCCGTGGTTTTCTCCGAAATTTGAGTGAATACAGGCTAGGACCCCTTAGAAAGACCTCCACCGAAGGCCCTCACCCTCTGGCCTAGGACCCAAGAGTAGTCAATCGGCCATATTCCGCAACACCAACACCTTTTTGAGATACAGACTTATTGTCCCAGTTCCCGTTTCAATTTTCATTAGAAGCTGATAAAAACATCTGAACTGTTTTAATTATGAAGTTTGGCCGTTCTTTCTCATTTGGAGGTATGACAGTCAAAGATGCTTGACATATGCTTGATTACATATGCATTGTTTAAAGAGTAGAATCATAATAATCCTTACAGCAGCGCCGACTTTGAAAATTTTCTGGGGGGGCTCGACCCAAGGCCGTAGCCAGGATGTTTTTTTTTTTTTTTGGGGGGGGGGGTCATATTTCTAATACAAGGTCATCAAATTAGGTATAATAATGCACCCATGCTTATGCACACACAAACAACGGCCTGATTAACACAGGGGCACGTGCCAGAGGCGTCCTGAGTAGCAAAGGGCCCCAAAACTGGTCCTGAAAATGCCATCATAATTTTTGCCATTTAGTTTATGTAAATCGAATTTATAAAACAAAATTAAGAGTAGCAGGGAGGTCGCTGGGATAATACGGCCATCAGTCACTTCAGTTTGAAAACAATATTGTGATTATGTTAAGTTAAAATTGGAGGGGAAAGACAGAATCTCGAAATAATTTCTGCTATATCTTCTCTTTAAGTTTTAAAAACAATATTTGTTCTTACTCTTCATTTTTACTTAAAATGTTAAAATTTCATAAACTATCATTAATTAAATTTTGATAGAATGGAGTAGAAGTAGAAGGCTGACATTTTACCAACTATGTGAAAAATACCAGAATCGGGAATCGAACCCGGGCCGTTCCGCTTAACGCGCGGATGCTCTAACCACTGAACTACCCTGGCTGATAAACAGTTCGGCACTTCTCACATAATTTATGTTGGCAAGGTCACCGAGTCTGCATTAGAGCAGCTATATCAAGTGACAAATTTGAACATGGCACAGCTCCAATAGGCCATAAAATTTAATTTTATGAGTGACACACCAGATTATCAAGGTTTATTTTCCTAAAATAAAAAGTTTCATAAAAAAAAGGGGGAGGGAGGAAAATATTATATACTTCTTATTGTTTATAAATTCATGACTTACATCCAAAATAGTTCATTTTTATTTAAAAATGCCAAGGGAAAAAAGAAGCAACCAAATAAATAAAATGCAAATATAAATAATTTTAAAAAAAAAGGCGAATTAAACATCTCAGAAACCTTTATAAAAATTATTTTCACTTAAACTTAGGGAAGAGAGTAGCATCAAGCGTATAATATATTAATAAAATAAAAATAAAAAATGTAATAACAATATGGCAGTAACTTTTGTGAAAATAGTTATATTACTTTGCATCGATGTTTCTGAAAACTTTTGCTCCTCATGCACAAACCATAAGTGATTGGGATTCCCATAGCACAGCAAAGGGAATCATCTTCCTCTGATCTCCCCCCCCCGCGCCCCATACAGAGACTTTCAGCCTTTCTTGTTTTTTTTTAGTCAATTTATGTCTATTTTGAATTGCAACAATCTTACTTTACAGCTATGATATTGGTAAAAAACTAAATAGAAATAGAGGAAAGATTTTCTTGTTTAATAGTGAATCAGTATTCAAAATTTCTGGGGGGGCTGAGCCCCTACAGAAAATTTTCTGGGGGGGCTCGAGCCCTCGAGCCCCCACATAGTCGGCGCCACTGAATCCTTATCATCATAAAAATCGGTTTTTAAGGTTCTTAAGAACGGTATTCCTTCACCTCTTGTAATAATAGTATATAGATCTGAACATCTTAAACCATAGTCCAGAAATAGCAACTCAGAGTTTAAATTTACGAAAGGTTAAATAATATAAAACAATAGTAATAATAAATAAAGTTATAAGAAAAGTAAGGAAAAAAATAATTAATTAAACAAAACAAAACAAAATAAATAAATGAGGATATTATAATAATGTAAATAGATCTCGAATAATATAAATTTCCGATAAAATTACGGAAGGTCAAGGCAGTGATGAGGCAGAAAACAAAGGCAGTGAATAATAATTTTTAAAATATTTCTTTGTTTTCAGAATAACTATAAATCTGGGATCGTAATCATAAAGGTAATTTCTTATTTCGTATTAAAAAATAAAGCTAGTAAGCTAAAAATTTAGATAACCACTGCAATTTAAAATTAAGATAGCCGTAAAATAGAATAATTATACATATTAAAGTTGCCAAGAAGATATAGATTTGTTCGCTTGTAAAATAAATAAATAAATAAATAAAAATACATTATTAATGAATATAATATTTTTAGTAAATCATAATGCATTTAACTATACAAAATATGGATTTCCTTTTATTTCCGTGTAGTGAAATAAAATTAAAACAAGAAATGTCAAAATATAATCTCTAAGTATGACAGAAATTTGTATGAATTCTAAAGTTTTGTCAATAATAAAGAAAGCAACAAACGGCAAATGTATTATCATTCACCCAAAGGAACTCAGGAAATTCCATTTCAAAATATTTTAAAAGTATTTCCACTAAAATTTTGTTATTGAAAGAAAGGAATTCTGCTTGTATGTGTTTTGCATTCAGGTTTAGGGAAAAAAGAGGGAATTGAGATTAGCAAAAATAGTAACATCGGAAGGGTGATCATTTTTAACAAGAGTGACAGTTCTACCCGCCCCTAAAGCAGGTAAACAATATCTGAGGGGAAAAGGATAGCTTGGTCGATATATAATCCAAAGCCGTCTTTTACGAGGTGTTACTCTTTGGTTGAAATACCGACCAGCCGGCCTTTAAAGGTTAAAGAACAACGACGTTCCTGACTTTGATCAGTTTCTAGAATTCCTAGAAAAACAGTGTTCAGTTTTAGACAGTGTAAATCGAAATTTACCGCTTAAGTCCTCAAAATATACTACTGATAAGTCTGGTTATCCCAGAAGTTTAGTTGTAAAAACCCAAGGAAATAATTCTAACTTGTGTATACTGTGTAAAAATAATTCTCACACGCTATATAAATGCGATATATTTCTTAATTTTACAACAGAAAAACGATATGAATTTATTCGAAAAAATAATCTTTGCTTAAATTGCTTCGGATTCCACAAAATAGCAAAATGTAATTCTAAGTATGTATGCAGTAAATGTGGCTCCAGACATCATTCATTACTTCATAAAGACAAAGATTTATTACTTCCGTTATCAAAAGAGAGTGCAACCCCCCCAACAAACTGTGATATTAATAGCGATCGTCTGCTAGATGAAGCAGGTGGATCGACTGAAAGCAAACAGTCGGCGCCGATTACATGTTTTGTTTCTGAAAATAAAAGAGTTATATTAGCGACGGCCACAGTGTTTGTGTTAGATGAATACGGGTTTTATCACCCAGCTACTGCAATTCTTGACAGCGCCTCACAGTCTAATATTGCAACAGCAAAATTTGTAAATAAGTTAGGATTGAAAAAAGAAAAAATAAACATTCCTCTTTCGGCGCTGTCGGGAATTCCGATAAATATAAAAACGAAAACACAAGCACTGATAACAAATGAGAATAATTCGTTTTCAGCTAATCTGGAATTTTTGATTGTTCCAAAAATTATTGATGCGTTACCAATAAACTATTCTAATACATTAAAATTAAATATTCCAAGGGGAATTAAGCTGGCCGATCAAACACTATTCAAAAATAACAACAATGTTGATTTACTGATTGGGGCCGAAATATTTTTTGAATTAATGTTAACCAATAAAATCAAAATTCCTGAAACGGGTGCAATTTTACAGGATACTGTGTTTGGATATGTTCTTAGTGGAGCTGTTCAAGGCACTCCACATCCATTGTATTGTGCCATTATTTCCCAGTCAGATAACTCCAATTTAGAAAATATTATGAAAAGATTTTGGGAGATTGAAAATATACTAGATTCACCTAGTTTGAGAAATAAGGAAGAGATAGAGTGTGAAAAGCAGTTCGTGAAAACATATCGCAGAGATGATAACGGGAAGTACATAGTGAACTTACCAATGAAAAATAATTCTGAATTGGGAGATTCTTTCCATTCGTCCAAACAAAAGTTAAATAATTTATACAGACAATTAAATAGAAATCCCAACATTTCTGAATTGTATGTAAATTTTTTGAATGAATATGAACAGTTAGGCCACATGAGAGAATTAAATGATAATGAAATAAACACTGTTAAATATTTTCTTCCACATCACGCTGTGCTTAAACCTGATAGCAGCACTACAAAATTAAGGGTGGTATTCAACGCCAGTTCACCCACTACCAATGGGTTATCATTAAATGATTGTTTATTAAATGGAGGTGTAGTACAAGAAGATTTGTGTGCCATTTTATTACGTTTTCGTACGCACAAAATAGTTTTCACTGCGGATGTTAAAAAAATGTATAGACAGATATGGGTTAATCCTGAACAATGTAATTGGCAATGTATTCTTTGGAATAAAACCCCTAAGGAAAAGCCTAAAATTTATAAATTATTAACTGTAACATACGGCACAAAATGTGCTCCTTACTTGGCCACTCGTGTACTAAAACAAATCGCTAGTGATGAAGGGGCTAATTATCCGTTAGCTTCTGCCGCCACACTTAAGGATTTTTACGTTGACGACATTCTAACGGGAACTGATGAAGTGTCGTCTGCTCTGGAACTCCAGAAACAGTTGGTGTTAATGTTAACGGCTGGTGGACTAGAGTTGCATAAATGGGTTTCAAATGCCAGAGAATTATTAGAACAAGTCCCTTACAGTGAGCAAGACTATCACTTCGAAAAAAATGATAAAACTTCGGTGAAAACACTAGGGCTAAAATGGAATCCCAAAGATGATAATTTCAGTTTCACGGTATCATCAGATTATTCTAATACAATCACCAAACGTGGTGTTCTGAAAGAGATCGCTAGACTCTTTGACCCATTGGGTCTAGTAGGACCAGTGATAGTACAGGCTAAAATATTTCTACAAAAATTGTGGCTTTTGAAAATTGATTGGGATCAGGAACTTCCAACACAAGAAAAAAACACATGGATAAAATTCCGAAATGCTCTAAACGAGCTTAAAGATATTACGATCCCACGTTTCGTGTTCTCAAACTCTAATTGTCGTGAACTGCAGCTCCACGGCTTTTCGGACGCGTCACAAGAGGCATATGGCGCAGTGGTTTATTTACGTGTGATCACTAGTTCAAACGATGTACATGTGAGCTTACTGTGTAGTAAGTCCCGAGTTTCTCCTCTTAAAGTATTGACTATACCTCGCCTAGAACTTTGTGCGGCTGAATTGTTATCTAAACTGATATCAAAGGTAATCACATCATTAAATATACAATTAAGCTCTGTATATCTATACAGCGATTCTAAAATCGTTTTATCATGGATCAACTCATCACCCCACGTGCTCAAGGTTTTTGTGTCTAATCGAATATCTCGAATCCAGGAACTCACGAAGAATTTTTGTTGGAGGCATGTTAAATCAACCGAAAATCCAGCTGATCTTGTTTCACGAGGAAGCCCTCCTCATCAACTTTCTGAGTTCTGGTTCAATGGACCAGATTTTCTTCATCATGAGCATATACAACTTTCGAATAATGACATTACTGACTCTAGCGACGAATATTTTTCTGAAGCTAAAAAACGTCTTAATGATTCTGAACTTAAATTTTCCCTTTATGTAACTACCCAACCTTTCAATTTTGTTGATGACATTTTAACCATTAGTAATAGTTTTACTAAAATTGTGCATGTTTTAGCGTTTATTTTCAGATTTATCAACAACCTAAGACATCCAGGGGAAAGAAAAACTGGATACCTAGGTCTAGAAGAAAGGAAGGCTGCACTGAATTTTATACTAAAGACCTTACAGGAGGGAGAATTTAGGAATGATATAACAAGTCTTAAAATTAATAACTGTATTTCTCTTAGCAGCAGGCTTCGCCCCCTGGCACCGTTCATTGATTCAGATGGTTTATTAAGAATTGGAGGTAGGTTGCATAACGCAGATTTGAACTATAAGAAAAAACATCCAATAATATTGCCAAAGGGTAAGTTCAGTGAGATAATTATTAAACATTTTCATGAAAAACTTCACCATTCAGGTCCTCAGACATTACTTTATAACATTAGGCAAGAATATTGGCCCTTAAATGGTCGAAATGCATGTCGTAAAATTATCCATAATTGTGTCCAATGTTTTAGAGCTAACCCTAAGTTATGCTCTCAAAAAATGGGTGATCTGCCTAAAGAGAGGATAAATCCTGTTTTCGCATTCAGTAGTACGGGTATAGATCTGTGTGGCCCATTTTTTATAAAAAATAAGCATCAAAGAAAAGGGGCTCCCATTAAAATTTATGTTGCTCTTTTCGTTTGCCTTACAACTAAGGCAATACACCTAGAAATCGTCTCTGACTTAACTTCAGAGTCACTAATTGCTGCCTTGAAACGTTTTATCGGCAGACGAGGTAAATGTGCTAAAATCTTTTCAGACAATGGGAGTAATCTTGTTCGAGCTAATAAAGACTTAAAGGAATTTTTTAAATTAATTACCCAACAAGATGAAAATTTGGCAAATTTCTCCTTAAATGAGAAAATAGAATGGAAATTTATTCCTCCCAGGGCACCAAATTTTGGTGGCTTATGGGAAGCCGGGATTAAATCTTTTAAGTATTATTACAAGCGTATTATAGGTGATGCTAAACTGACATACGAAGCCTTTCAAACCATCATGATTCAAATTGAATCCATGTTGAATTCGCGTCCATTAACTCCTCTCTCGGCAGACATAGAGGATTTGGAAATTTTGACCCCTGGTCATTTTCTTATCGGTCGATCGTTAACGGCCATCCCCGAACCCTCACTGACCAACATTCAAACCAATAAATTAAATTTGTGGCAATAAACTTGTAAACTAACTCAAACATTTTGGAAATTTTGGTCTAACAATTACTTAAATAATCTACAGCAAAGGACTAAGTGGTACTTTGAAAAACAAAACGTAAAGGTAGGCGATATGGTCGTCATAAAAGAGGATAATTTGCCCCCTCTAAAATGGTTACTAGGCCGCATTACTAAAACCTATATTGGAAGGGATAATATTGTGAGAGTAGTAGATATTCGAACAAAAAATGGAATACTGAAAAGAGCTATTTCAAAATTAGCTATTTTGCCAATTAATGATTATACAATATATTAATTTCATTTTACTGCTTATATTCTATTGAAAAAATTACAGTTTATATTACGGACATTTGTTTTATTCTTGTTTAGATATGAAAAATGGTATATTATAAAAAAAAATATATATTAAATAAATATATTCTAAAAAAAAAAAAAAAAAAAAAAAAAAAAATCTATTAAAAATTGAGAAAGGAAATAATACATAATTTTCTTAATATTGCTATAAGTTTTCCTTTGGTTTT
>OZ005657.1:247292312-247387312 GCA_963930645.1 Salticus scenicus | reverse complement strand
AATAAATTCAATATTTCAAAAATGATTGTGATAACAAATTTTCAAGTTGCAGCGTTCAAGTAGCCGCAACGTGGTGAAAAAAATTGCGGAACAACTTTTTCTGCGATTTCATTTAAGATATTTGAATTATAAGTTAAGTGTGGTTCGAACTTTTGTCCAACTTTGTTTCGAATTTATTAAGTATTTTAAAAGATTTTGTGATAACAAATTTTCAAGTAGCTGCCACTTGGAAATAAAATGTTGGAGCAACCTGCCTAGCGAAAATATCCAAGCTATTTGTATGATAAATTCACAGTCCAACTTTGGTTCGAACTAATTCAGTATTTCAAAAGTTAATGTGATAGGAAATTTTCAAGTGGCATCGTAATTTCAAGTGCACACCACTTGGAAACGAAAGAGTGGAGTGAGAAGCACATCGAACTTAAATTAGATATATAAATGATGAGTCCACCTCCCAAATTTCGTTTAAATTGATTCAGTATTACAATAGTTATGATAATGGTACATTTTCAAACGGCTTCGTCTTGGAAATAAAATGGTTGAGTAAGATGCCTAGCGAACTTATCCAATATATTTAAATAGTAAGCTCATTAGCCAACTTTGGTTTGAATCCGTTAAGCATTTCAAATTTATAGTGATGTCATATTTTCAAGTGGCAGCTTTATTTCAAGTGTCATGAACTTGGACATAAAATGTCAGAACAAGTTGCGCAGTGAAATTATCAAAGACATTTTTATGATAAGTTCAGTGTGCAAATTTGGTTCGAATTGATTCAATATTTCAAAAGTTATCATGATGATAAATTTTTAAGGGGTGGATTTAAAGTGACGCGCTCAATTTAAGATAGCTGCTTCTTTGTTAAAAATGGCGGATAAAGTTCATTAATAAACTTGATTGAGACCCATATAAGGTGTACGTATACATAAAATTTCAAGCAAATCCGGTATTAAACATGCTTTTTTCAATGTGTATTTCAAATTTTCAAGTGGCCTTCACTTGAAGTCGAAATGGTGGAGCAAGTTGTCCAGTGAACTCATCCAAGATATTTGTATGATAAGTTCGCTGTCCAAATTTGGTTAGAATTGTTTCAGTTATCATGATGATACATTTTCAAGTGGTAGCATGATTCTATACTGTAAATAGAAGTGCCTTAATTTCAGACAGAAATGTATCTAATTTACATATGTAGACGCAAAAATGTCAGAATCACATAAGTATACAAAATTTCAGACAGCACACGCGTCTCAGTTTACGACACATAGATGTCTTTATAAAAATATACTAATTTAAGTGTCTAAATAATGTCGATACACCTGAAAATCAGACACATTAATATTTAGTCACTTTGAAATAAAGACATTTTACAATTTAGACACTTAGAATTTCAGACATTTTACAGTTCAGACAATTAGAATTCCAGACATTTGTATTAGCTTAGCAATGTTTTACATGGTTTCTACTTTAAGCAATATGAATAAGGTGTTTGAATTTCTTATAACATCCACTTAATTTAATATTATTTTATAGGGGAGAGTGGGGATGAATGAGACATTTTTCATGTTTTTATTAATAACGTTCATCATATGTAATTCAGAATTTTGTAACATTGCTCATAAGCACACTTCAGTAATCAGTTACAAATAAACATACTACACTGTTAAATATGGGTTCTTATTATTGAGAAAAAATTGCTTGTTTTTAAGCACATCACTTACTCAGAATAGCCCCGAATCAAAATGGCTTAGATTTGAAAAACGGACGTTCTTATTTTTGAAATACATCCTCTTCTCAAAAATGACACAACATGTACTTATTTTTGAGACACCACTCTACTTAAAAATGATTCGATATGTGCTTATTTTAGAGACACTCATCTTCTCAAAAGTGAGTTGATACGTGCTTGTTTTTAAGACACCACTCTACTTAAAAATGTTTCTTTATGTGCTTATTTTTGAGACACCAATCTACTTAAAAGAGATTCATATTTGCTCATTTTTGAGACACCATTCTACTTAAAAGTGATTTAAAATGTGCTCATTTTTGAGACGCTCCTCTACTCAAAATTGATTTGACATGTGCTCGTTTTTAAGATACCCCTCTACTCAAAATCAATTAGACATGTGCTCTTTTCTGAGACACCCTTCTTCTCCAACAGTGAATCTTGCCTTCAATTGGGCATACTCTTTCCCACTGAAAATTAAAGAATTTGCATTTTATTTAATCCAAAAACTAGCCTAGACTTTTTATTAGGAAAAAATTACAAGAAATCACTCGTGTGAAAGAGTACGCCTAGATTGAGGCTAGGCTTCACCACTGTTCTTCTCAAAAAACATGCAAAATAATTCAGAAATTAAATTGCAGCAATGAAATGTTTTGAACAGATAAAAATAAGAAGAAATAAAGTGTGAATCAGGTTATGAATTTTGCATAATTAGAGCCTATGAAAAATCAAGAGTGATTTTAAAAATAAATAATAAATGCTTATGAGTTAGGCTGTTTACTTAAATATATTTTTACTTTTATACTGATTAAATGTTTAATCTTCACTCATTTTTAATACTTGTCCATCATAATTAAAAAGCATTTATAACTTTAGTTTTCTTCTTTTTCCACCCTAAAATCGTACTATTTTTTTATTTTTTTTCACTTAGACACCAATTGAACTCGGTATACATGTATAGTTATTTTACAGAATTGAACAAACTGGGTGATTGTTTTAAGATAATTTTTTTATATTATGCTATATCAAAAGTAATGAAATTAATATAAGTTATTGAAAACACTTTGTTTTCAATAGAAAATGGTGCAAGTAATATTTTTTAAAGCAACACAAAATAATTCACATACATCGCAGTCTATGGGCAGTAGTTGCATGAAATACCTTTTAACAATTTCAAACTCATTTATGTTTTATTGATGTATTATATGTTTTCCATTTAAAATTGTAGAATGACTGTTTCATATACAGGACTCAGGGGTTGATCCAGGTTTTATTTTTGAAGCCCATCTTTGTGAAAAACAAATTATTTTTCTGAAATTTTTATTAATTTTTGTGAAAATCTATATCTTTTTACGATAAGAAGAATTATCACCTGAAACCTATAATTTTAGGAGTTTTTCTATCTAATTTTTAATATCAAGTTAATGGCATTTTATTGAATCAAATAATGACACTCATTAAAAATAATACTGTAAACATAGAAAAATTTTACAAAATTATCATTTTTATAAAAAGAAATCTTTTCAAAGGGCTGTTTTTATGAATCTGAATTTTGTGAAGGGACCCATTTTATGGATTTGAATTTTGTGAAGGGGCAACAAAAGGGACCCAATTTTTGCCTTGATCAACCCCTGGGACTGCACATAGAATTTTCTACTATAAGGCTGTTCACAAATGAAATGTTTCGCCCTGTTGGACAATGGAAAACTTCTCTTGAGAACTGCTATCATTTTTAAATTTAGAAGCTTGATATATGCAGGTACAAATAATAAAGAGCTTCTGATCATACGTTTTCCAATTTTCCAATAACTTAATTAAATATTGAGTTATAAGTTATTTTGGTAACATGAACCTTTGGAGAATGGCCATTTTCCTAAACGAAAGAAATAGACTCTAGGAATTTTGAACTGAATGACATCTTTGAGTCTTTTGTGAAAGACCTTTTGCCGACATCGAAAAGTGGAAAAAGCAGTGATTACAAAGCTTCTGAATAACAGCATTTGACAATTGGGTGCATTTACGAACTAAAATGAAATCAAGAATGTGTACAAAAGTAGTCTGTTTGGATTCTGAAGCACTCTAAATGCCATGTTTGACAGTCGTTTTTGAAAGATCTTGTTCCTCTATCAAAAACTGGAAAAAGCACTATGATTGCAAACTTTCTGTACAAAAAGCCCTAACAATATGAAACATTTGAGAGTAAAAGTGAAGTTAGGAATGTGTACAAAAGTAGCCTGCTTGTAATTAAAAACTGCCTTAAGAGTATTATAACTATTTTGTTTACGAAAAAAATTAAAAAAAAAAGAATAAAAATAAGAATACATGGATAAAATGTTAAACTTTATTTTTAATAAGACTTCTTATTAATAAGATTACGTTTTAATCTTTTTTTTTTCCTTTGAAGGGGGAGAGGGGGGGTAAGGGATATTAATCATTAAATGTATGATTGTTAAAGAAAAGAAATGTAATAACTGCTTGAGTTATGAATATTTAATTTTAGACTTTTCTATAGGCCTCAAAAGAAAAAAAAAATGTAGAAAGATTCAGCTTTAACATTTTTATACAAAGTATTTTTTTTTTTTATGAATTGTTCTGTAAAAGAAAAAAAAAGACAACCATAACCTGTTACAGCTCCCAACTGCTGAATATTTTCAGAGCACAGGGAGAAAACATTCTACTGGTGACATCATTATTTCTAAGTAATAATTTCTCTTTCCAATAACTTTTAAGATTAATAAGTCAGAAAGTATAATATTTAGAAATAATGGAAGCAAAAGTAGGGATCCGCAGCCAATGTGATCTGAAATTTTTTACCGAAGTTGGCAGCTATGCTATCACCTATCAGCAGAAATGCCAATCATATTGGTCAATGGGAAAAATACAAAATACAGATTTTGCAGAGAATTTTGATTTCAGATATTTTTTATTAGAGACCTTTGTCTCATATGGATTAATGAAGTCTTTCCACACTTAGCTATTGAAACTTTTTATTTAGCAGATGTGACCTTCATATTTCTTTTTATTGTAAAAAAAATGATTATTTTTGAGTTCTGTTATAAAAAATGCACAGAAATTATCCAGTTAAAGATAAAATATATAAGAGTGTTTTTCATGAAAAAGTAATACATATTTCATACTACTGACAAGAAAAATACAAACAGCAAAACTCATATTTTAATGTCACAAAGAATCGCATTTAAAAAAAAAAATTCTTTTAATAAAGTTCAACTTCTAAAAATTCAAAAGTAAATTGAATGTAAAATGTAAATGCCATCTACAGGGTCAAAATACTGCTAAATACAGGGTGTCCTCGAAGTCTCTTTTCAAATATGGCGTTTATTAAATAAAGTTTTCTTTACAATACAGTTTAAAGGTCTTGGTCCACACCTGCAGTCTTAACACGATCTTAACACGAAATATGCAAAGTGCAAGTTTAACACATGCTTTATGAAGAAATTTTAATTATATGTATATATATATATATATATATAAGCAATCTTTTTTTATCAGTAAAACATTTTGAAATAATATAAAAAGTAAGCAATTCTAAACTTCACAAAAAGTATTGCTATACAAGTACAGATGTCAATAGAAAAACAGTATGCCCTCTATAAATCGTCATAAAGACATGACAAACTCAAAATTGCTATTTTATGACTTATGTCATTTTTCTTGCCAGGTTTGGATGTGAACTTTGTTTGATCTCTTAAAGTTTTCAAAATGGCTACATCATGTGAATTATTTGCGATCTTTATTGATTCAAATTTAGTAACATACATGATACACTGTTATACTATTATTGATAAACACATCTTTTGTTAGATATTTTTAAAAGGTTATGATTAATATGTAACTAATAGTTATTTTTCTTCAATGTTACTGTAAACTATTAGGAGGACCGGAAATAATGTCGTTTTGAATTAAAATACTGATATCGGAAATTTATCCTGGATAAAATTTAAGATATTCTTAGGTAACTTATAAGATGGTTATTTGTAAAGTACCATGTAAACACTGTTAAACAAAAATTTCCTGTTTCATTTTATTAATTCAAAACGACATTATTTTCCGGTCCCCCTCATAAATAAAACAATTGTTTTTATTTAAATATAATCTATTTCTTAATTACTCTGAAATATTTTAATTTATTGATGATTATATATAGCAGATTTTTTCCGATGGTACCGATTATATTTATTTGATTAGTAACTGATGCAATTATGGTAGGATTGTTTTCACTTTTTATATACTTTCATGATATTATCTGGTTTAACCTAGTACTAATATGTATCAATTGTAGGATAATGAATAGGCGAATCTCACTCTCTCTCTCTCTCTCCCCCTAACAACTGTTAAGTTGACAAAAAGGAAATGTAAATAAAACAAAAGTTTGAAAACTGAGGAACGAGTCAAAAAAAAAAAAAAAAAAAAATTAAATAAACTGATCATTAATCAATAAAATATATTTTGTGGTTATGGAATAAAATTAATATTAACACATAGATATAAAATATGCACTGAGGAAAAATTTGGAAAATCACTATGCCACATCCAGTGTTTCATATACGAATTTTTTATATTTGATGGCCATGAATATAGTAACCCTTGCATAACGAATGCAAATAAGATATCATAAATTGTTTTGGTTATTCATAAAAATAGCAACAAAAAGCTGAATCAAAGGATCATTAAAAATAAACACCTCATACTCAACAACAAAACGAACATTTTAAAAGCAAAAAGAAGTGATCAACTATTCATTACTTTGAACAGAAGCATGGACCTTATTTCCCAACTTAAAATTTTACTCATTTTCGAAATTATTTATTAATTAATTAGTCATTAGTTTAGAAGACCAACAATGTGTAAATGAATCTTCTAATTACAGTTGCTAAAATTCTAATTCTAAGATGAAAAGTCGACGAAATAACAAAATTAATATTTGTGTACTGCACCCTATTCGAAATTTTGCTGAAAAGAAAATCAATTACATATACTGTATTTGAATGGCTATAATTAAACAAAATTTATGAAATGAAAATAGCCATATCTACACCCGGCATTGTTTACAATTGGCAAAATTTTGTTTGATAAAAATTTTGACGAAAACATTCGTCAAAATATGCATCGCTCTGAATAAAAAGAACGAAGAAGCAAACAAAATTAGATTAACTAAACAATGTTAAAACATATATAACATGAAAAATGAAAATGCTGAAATTAGTTCTTAATTAAAAACGAAAATAATTGTTTATATTACGATAATATGCAATAATTTTGATCAAATGCACAAGCGGCATAAATACATAATATTCTTAACAGCGAATTTCACTCAATTAGAAGTAAAATAAATATACATTTTAATTAAAAAAAAAAAAAAAAGAATTTAATCTGAGAACAATGGGCATACAACTTTGCAGAAAATTAAACAATTTATTTCTACCATGGTAATCATATAATATACTATTTGCATAGATTTATTATCAAAACTAAAAAAGTAGTTAAATAGTATTATTAAAATAAGTATTGCTTACATTCAAAGTTTGGCAAATAATCCTCCAATTCCCAGGCAGTGGCAGTATTTCACGTAATCCATAATTGCGTTTGTCCGTCCACTTTAGCGGGATCTTGATCTTTTCAATTTTCAGTCGAACCAAAGAGAGAATGTACATGATGTCACCAGTGACGCTCTAAAGAATTTGCAACTCATTGGCTGAAGAAAATAGCAGAGTTTTAAGAAAGTATCGTTGCTTAAATCTGAGAACAGCGAATACTTATTTTCAAGTCAAAATTGCTTAGAAAAAATAAGCAGGTCATTGTTCTTATTTTCAAGCACACATTATTTAACAGTGTAACTTTAATAAAAAAGTTATCATTGTTAATTAATAATATTTTTTTACATGCATGTGCATTGTCCCATTCATCTCCACATGTGGGGATGAATGGGACATGACTGAAGTTAACAAAGAAAAAAAAACAAAATGGAAAGTAAATAAATTTTTAAAGTTAAATTGGTTTATGTGATTTTATTACACACTATGGATTTACTGAAATTAACAAAAACTGGTGTATTGACTCAAATTAGCATCAAAAGGCAAAATTCCTTTGGTTCAAACAATTCCTAGTGCTCAGGGCTTTAGTAATTTAATCTAATAAGATTTAATCTAAAAATAAATAAATAAATAAAACACTAGAAAGATATAAATCATTATGAAAGAGTACAAATTACCCAGATAATTTTTTCTTTCCATCTGATCGGGAAAAATAAGCATTCTATTCTGTATTACATTAATAATTCTGTATTACATTCAATTCTGTATTACATTCTGTATTACACCAGTATTTATTTAATTATCTTGATTGAAATTGTGATTTTAATCAAATTATTATTAGTTTATTTATTTATTTATGTCAATTATTGATTTAATTTGAATAATAACCAGGATTAATTTATTAGGTTGATTGAAATTGTGATTTTAATCAAATTATTATTAGTTTATTTATTTATTTTTTTAATTATTGATATTATTTACTTACGTTTCATTGAATATTCTAAATTGTAATTTTTTTAATCATAATTATGATAAACAAAAATCGGAACAATTAATTTCAATCTATTTTTCTCTAAATCCAAACTATTTTTATAATTCCATATTATAACTACTGAACTGCAGGTTATGAAAAATATTGAGAATCTATTTACGATTTGTTTTAATATAATTCTTGAGTACAATTTTAAATTAGCACATACTTGGGAATGTCCCATTCCCAACACATGATCATATAAAACAGGAAATATGTTTAATGAACAATTTTCAATATTCTTCATGAATATCATAAACACAGTAAAAGATTATGCCTTTTTATCATATAAGAGTTATATTAAGTTTAAACAAATAGTTAATTTCTTAACTACTGCCTACTTGAATCATTAAAAGTTACTCTGGAAGCAGAAAAAGACACCTTAATTTTTTTCTGGCCTTCTATAGATAGCAAAACTCTGAAACTACACTTGTTCAATGACCTCAGTACTGCCATATATCAGAAAAATTGTCAAGTTTCCAGTGCTTGCATAACATAAACATTTTGCTACTGTCCCATTCATCTTGTGTCCCATTCAACCCCACTCTCCCCTACAACAAGTCCTTCAGCTATTTAAACCATTTTAAATTTATGAGATTATATTTTCAATTTGAGACCCTTATATGGTTTATGTTTGCATAAAAATTCAAATGAATGTGGTCTTAAATACGCTTTTTACAATGTGGATTTGAAATTTTCAAGTGACCGCTACTTGAAACCAAAATGGCGGAGTAACTTGGTTAACGAACTCATCTAAGATTTCTATGAAATGTGATCGCTGTCCAAATTTCATTCGAAATGTGGTATTCTTTCGAAAGTTATCGTAATGATAAATTTTCAAATGGTAGCCGGATTTCATGTGGTCCCGCTTACATTAAAATGTCTGCCACTTCATTGAAAATGGCAGATAAAAGTTATTAATAAACTTTGCTTGCAGGGTTACCAGTTACCACTAAAGCGCGAAAACGTGAGAATCTCGCGTGTTTTTTTTTTTTTTTTTCTCGCATGCAATTTTTTTCATTACGACAAATTCACACACTATTCTCGTGCCAATATATTAAAAGTTTTGTTCCGAAAACAGGCCAATCACAAAAATCAGCAAATTGAAACAGATCCTTCACAGAAGTTGAATGATTTTAAAAAGTTTTTAAAAATCATGTGCGAGATAATGGCATATTTTGATGATCAGTTGCAAAAATACACTATATTTTTACAATGAAACAACAAAAATACTGGAATTATGTAAATAATATTGTATTGAAATATTAAAAAAAAATGTTTCATCAATTAAAAGTGAAATAGGTGCCTATTTCAGCGATCGGCAGACAAACAAAATCGACCTTCTAAAACAACTAAATGCGATTAAACTCAAATTATACCAATGAGCTATAAAATTAGACATCATTAGCAATTAACTTTAATCCAGATTTTTTTAGACCCTATTATGCGGTCTATCTATGCATCAAAAATCAAGCAAATCCGGCCTTAAATATGCTTTTTACAATGTGGATTTGAAATTTTCAAGTGGCCGCCATTTGAAAACAAAATGACGGAGCAACATGGTTAACGAACTCATCCAAGATATTTATATGTTTGCTGTCCAACACAATTTTTTATTATATTGAGATCGTATAAAAATAGTGGTAAAATTTCCGTTTTTATCAATTTCTTCATCAAAATGTAACACTAATTTATTTACAACTGGGAGTAAATTAATAGCAGTTGTTCACTTACTTCAGTAGAGATAGGGTTTTTATGGATATTTAAAAAAAAAAAAATACATGAGATATTAGACCGCACTTTGAGTTTCATGAGCTATTTTGTGCCGAATATAAACGATGGAATAAAAGAAAGAAAAGTAACAACAATCAGTTTAATAAAAATAGCATATTGCTACCAAGACTGAAAAAAATAACTTTTTTCAGGTTTTAAATAACACGGATTGAACAGCATTAATGATATAAATGATAGAAGCAGCAACAACAACAATTTTAATAATGCTCTAATAGATATAATAGTAATAATAATAAGATGAAGAATAGTTCTTTCAAAGAGTAAATAAATGTAAATATAGTAGCTTGTGGTCATTACTAAATTTTCTTCTGTAACATTCTATCAGCGACATTTACTGTCAATTATGCACAAAAATTTAAACATGGTTTCACAGTATTAAACTTTTACGTATCCTGTTTGGTGTAATTGTAATCAACAGATGCTAAAATGCAGAAATGTAGAAAATCACAAAAGGAGAGTATTAGCAAAGCCACCTGTCGACCAGTATATACCCAAATTATGACAGCATTCATTTACATAACGGTTATCTCCCATGTGTAAATATTGGTGCAATTATATTCCATAGAATTTGAGATTTATCATTCCTTTTCACGGAGAAAATTGCAGACCAGCAGAACCACATTTCGGCCTATATCACCAAAAAATGAATCAGCATGAGTTGTTCATAATGTGCTTGGCATGGTGTTTCTCATGCGAAGTTTTGTGAAATTGCAGGCAATAGAATCTGAGAGCCTTCCAGTTCACGATAAATATTTCAACAGAGCAGCGCCGTTTAAAGGCCGATATACATCAAACTGAATCAGCATGATTATTCATAATGGCCCTCACACATATCAAGTTTCCTTTGGTTATACACAATAAAACAACCGATATAATCTTCTCTTAAATCGGAGTAATCGCAGTTTAGCATCAATATACTTCGAGAGATTTTCAGCAAATTTGATAATTTATATCAAGTTGCATGCGTATTAATTTATATGATGTGGTAATTCCTGAGATAAAGTTCCTACAAAAATTTTGTCACACACACACTCGCTCAGGCACCCATAGCGGAAAGACAGCTGAATATGGATTGCCATTTCTATTTTAACTCACCGTAATGAACTGAAGTACTTCGTATCATTATAAATTCAATTATTGCAAACTTTTAAGTATTGCCAGAGTATTATGATGGTTTTATCTTACAAAGAAAAAAAAATACTAGAATTTCCAGGTAAAATTTTTAGTTAAGTAATAATAATAATAATAATAATAATAAAAACTATTTTCGGGTAGTACGTACCAAGTGGGTAATATGGAATAATTAAGAAGGAAAGTATGGAGTACCCATTTTCTTAAATTGTAATATGGAAAAGGGTGGTATTCGTACAGAAAAGCACGAATAACAGCAATATAAACATTTTATTTTGAAATTGTTATTGAAAATAAAATATTTTCTCAAATAAATAAATAAAATAAATAAATAAATAAATAAAAGAACAGACTCCAACTACAATTATTATAATAAAGTTAATTTGAAAATTGAAATAAAATGAAATAGTAAATTGTGCCTAAATGTATAAACAAAATTCCTCCGTGCCAAACAATATAAACACTACAAATAATCATAACTCTTATATATATATATATATATATTAAAAATACAAAATTGCTGCTTGCTTATTATCCCGGCAAGCAATACCCGAAAAATGAAAAACAATGTCCAAATGTTGCGACAAATGGTCAATAATAATAATAATAATAATAATAATAAAATAAAAATTTAACTGTGTTTTTTTATTAAAATACCAGAATTCAAGTAATGAAATGTAATTTAAAATTACCTGTTTAGGAAAAATAAACTTCAGCGCAAATTCATTAAAATCGTAAATTTACTGCAAATTTATCTTTTTTTTTTTTTTTTCTCATGCTAATTTAAATTGTTTATCATCGATTTATACAGTATTTACAATTTATCTTATAAAAAACCTGCTTAGACCTACGCAACATAGATGATACATTTATTTTAATCTTCTTACATAGTTTCTTAATTATTCTGTCTTTTTATATTATTTATTAAATATCACAAATAAAATTTTATTTATTTATTTTTCAGAACATTGTTGCAGCTGTTGTGAAGTTACAAGGAGTTTTCGTAAGAAGTTCGCAAAGCTGGAGTTGTAAAGTAGTCGAGTCGCATTAGTAGTCTATCTCTATTTACTAAAGTACTCTACAAAAGTTAGGTTAGAAGTTGCGAATTTAAAAGGAAAGTTTCGTACATTGCAAGATTTATGAAATAAATTTAATTTGAATAGGTTTGCTAAAAACGAGATTGAATGTAAACTCAAATTATTTAGCGTATAAAAGAGATTTTACGATCGTGTCTGTGGTTCAGCTATAGTGCTGACTTGGTTCACCTTTGGTTCCAACTGAACTCTGCGTTGTTCTTCTTAGTTCTGATTTGCGATCAGTCCAGGACGAGAGCTGCAGATAAAGATGTTCCAGTTCGTGATAGCTCTTGGAGTACATGCATCTGAAGTATAGTACTATTGAGCATAATGAAGTTTCACGCCTGCCACATCGTTTCCTAGAGGTGGGTAATATCAATTCAATTATTGTTTTATAGTTAAGTGAAATGCTGGTAACTGACTTTTATTAAGCTGCTAGAGGTAGCGATTGTTTATTGTTTCTATTTAAGTAAAGAATATAGGATATTTATATTTTATGAGTCGTCTAAGGAAATAGTTCCATTTATCTCCTCAATTAAGCATTTCGCATAAAGTGTTTTCTGTTACATTTTTAAACTGTTACTGTGTTCTATTGATTTATCACATAGCATGTATGGAGCAGTATGAGGAAGGCGCAGAAAATATAGCCTCACATTTGCTTCTATCCTCACACTGTTACATAATTTTTTCTTTTGTGTTTAACCTTTTAAAATATTATTTAATCTTTTGAAAACATGGAAAATAATTCATTTACTGTATTTCAATATATTGCTTTAGCAGCAATGATATCAATTTCGAGCGTTAGTTTATAAAAACTTGGGCTTTTATTATTAAGAAGTTTACCCGTTATTTGTAGTTTTGCATTAAAATAAATTGAAAAAAACTGTTCAGGAATTTATTATTTATGACATATAAGCGTCAATATTTAGGGCTTCCATTCAACGACCTTTCTCTAATTAGGTTGAAGTGGTGTAAGTATATATATGGGGTCAATGTAACCTCGGCTTATAACTCCACTAAGAAGAAGAATAAAGAACTTATATTCATGATATATTTCAGTATGAATCTTTTTTTGTTATATATCGCCTTGAGAAACGTATAAAAAAATAAATGTTTGAAAAATTGCTTGCATTTCCATTTTTCGACTAGGTGTCGAAGTCAAACTTTTGAAATTTTCTATTGCTCTACTTCTAAAAAATCTCTACAGTTTTATTTATTTTATTTTTTTTAATGAAAACTATGTTTTATATGATGATTTTGAATATAACTTCATATATTTCTGTTTTTACAGCGTTCGGTTTGTCACCCTTGGTTACACTTACCTTACAAATATTACACATACAGCAAGTGTTAACTCACTTATTACACTTGACCCAATCACCATGTAAGCAATAGAATTTCATCCTACATTGCCTTCGTGCCCCATATAAAGAGGTGAGATAGAAGCATTGTGAAAAGACATTGAACAGGGGAGCAGCCCCGGCTCACCGCTCGAAGAGCGGTGTTGAGCTATGCTAGGACCGAAGTCCACGTGGGCTGTCCCGAGACGTTTATTGAAAAACGAAAGAAAAAAAAAAAAAATACAGAATTCATCGCCAGGCTTAGATCCTACCCGCGACAATGGGCGATTGATCTTTTGACTTTTCTTCCGAAGGCATCATAGTTGCTTGTTTGCAGGGGTGAATTTATTTTTGCTGCATTATTTGGCTTCAGGTTGACCTTTGCTGCACTTCTGACGCTACAAGAGGGTAATGGGGTAGTGGGGAAAGTTAGCGTTTTGCTGGGTACCGAGAAGCACATTAGACAACTTGGAGAGTGGGAAAAAAAAAAAAAAAAAAAAAAAAAAAGGGAAATAAAATAAAAATTTAATGAAATGGATAGATAGAGAGAATTATTTAATTTATTTAAGTTAATTATTTAATTTATTTAAGTTAATTTTGGGACCATGATTAGTTGGTCGTTATTATTAGAAGAGTTACTTGGGAGACTTTTAATCTGTTCGATTGGATATATCCATTAAGAGGGAGTAGATGCTATTGAGTTTATGGATTAGGATTTTATTGGTTAGGATGTTTGAAAGCCAGTTTATTGGCCTAGGGGTTGGGTTTCTAAGATGGAAAACTTCTGTAAGGGGGCATGAGAAATAGTAGTGATCCGGCGTTCCCTCCTCTCCACATGGACACAGGGATGAGCGCCGGCAATGAAATCTATTTAAGTAGGAGGGGAAAGGGCCATGGCCACTTAAAAATGCTGAGATGGGTGGTGTTAAGGTCCAGGTGTTTGTGCTAACATTTGGGATAAGATTATAGGTATGCCTACCTTTTTCGGAGGTAGACCATAGGTCTTGCCATTTTTGCATGGTCAGATTTTTAATTTTCCTTTTGACAAAGGAGGGGGAGGCTGGGAGAGAGACGTCTATGACTTCCGACTCTGTTGCGGCCTTTGCAAGAGAATCAGCTATTTCATTGCCGGCTACGCCCCTGTGGGCTGAAACGTGAGCCAGGGAGCAGTTACAGTTTAGGGTGCTAAGGGAGTTTTTTATTTCTATTACTTGAGGGTGTCTGCTCCTGTGTCGAGCTATGGCGAGCAGACCTGAGAGACTATCGCTGAAAATGCTTATATCTTGATGTTTTGCCTCTGAGATCCAGTTAATGCCTTTTTGTATTGCATATAATTCCGCTTGGAAAACAGAGTTGTAGTCTTCGAGTCTGCCCGCCCACTGATGGGTCACGACGCCTGAAGCTAGGACGCAGAAAGCTGCAGCCACTCCAGAATCCGTCTTAGAACCATCCGTGTAGACCGCCACAGGGACAGACGGGGAGAAGCTATTTTTAGAGCAGTTTGTAATGAGAGGAGCAACATCCTTACCGGGGTGGAGGGCCCAGCTGCAGGTAAGATGCTGGATTGGGGTGTTGGGAAAAATGGTTGAGCTAAGTTCTGGGTCTTTAAGTTGGAGAATTCTGGATTTTATGTTGATTTGTGATACCTGCAGGTGGGCATGGGGAATCCCTGTGATGACGGTGATGGCATCAGTCGAAATGGTTTTATAGCCTCTTGCTATTTGTAAGAGGAACGGACGTTGGGCTGAGTTTAGTTGGGTTATTACATCAGATCTTAGATGGCCGCCCCAGATGGATGCCCCATACGTGAGAATTTTGTCAATTATTGTGAGGTACCATGTTTTGAGGTGGAAGGTGGAAATACCCCACCTCTTGCCAACCATTTTTAAGGAGTTATGGTATATTTTTTGCGTTTTGATTTTTAAGTCTTTGACATGGGGCAACCAGTTGAGGCGTCGATCAAAAGTGACTCCTAGAATTTTGAGTTGTTCCACGTGGTTGACGCTGATGCCATCGATCCGCATCTTGGGATATCTTCTATTGCTGAGGGCTTTTGGAAAGGCTAATGTGAGTGCTTTTGTTTTTGAGGGGGATAATTTGAGATTAAGGTCTTGTAATAGACCACTAAAGAGGGAGAGGGCTACCTGAGCCTGGTCTTCCAAATCTTTCCTTATGCGGCCAGAGAGAATCAGGGAGAAGTCATCAGCATACGCGAAAATCTCGAAGCCCGCCGAGCTCATTTCTCGAAGGATGCTATTGGCGATTATGTTCCATAGTAATGGACCAAGACATGAGCCCTGCGGGCAGCCTTTAGATTGAGGGAGTTCTGAGGAGCCTTCACCCCAGTTAACTAGGATTTTTCGTTTTGAGAGATAAGATCTGATAACTCCCGCCAGATTCCTCGGGCAGCCAAGATCCTGGAGAGCTTGTAGAATGTGGGGCCACTCTATGTTGTCGAAAGCTCCCTGTATGTCTAGTGAGACGATGGTGGTGTATTTCTGGGCATTGCAGCTGACGGCGCAGGAACTCTTGATGGCTTGCATTGCTTCGTCGCACGATCTGCCCTCTCTGAACCCGAATTGGTTTGGGTGGAGCAGGTTGTTTGATTCGAGGTAGAAATTTAGGCGTGTTACTGTCAGTTTTTCCAATAATTTTCCTAACGTTGGTAGGAGGCAGATCGGTCTGTAGGATGAGGGTTCAGAGGGGAGTTTCCCTTGCTTCAGGAAATACACCACTTCGCCTCTGCGGAGAATTTCTGGAAAGTAGTGAAAGTTTAGACAGAGGTTTGACCATTTTTGTAGGAGGTGTGGTATTGTTAGGTGTACATTGCGGAGAATTTTAAAGTCTAAATTGTCGGAACCTGGAGCTTTCTTTACATTGAAGCTGAATAGAGTGGCTTTGATCTCGGCCTCCGTGAAGGGGACATCCGAGGGAGCCGAGAAGACGGGCTCTTGAAAGTTTGTGAGGAGAGATTCTGGGAAGAGTGTGCTTGTTAGGTATTCCAGGTTGTTACGTTTGGAAGAGAGCGCCGGAGGGCGCTCCAGTTTCAGTTCTGTTGGTGTAAAGAATTTGTTACTGTAGAATTTTTGCGCTGTTCCGAAAATCTTGGTCTGTGATGAGCAAAAGTGTTTCCATGCGTTGCGTTTAGCTGTGTTTATGTGTTTTTTGAAAAGGGCCGAATGAAGTTTGATTGCTTGTTTTTGCTGTGGGATTAGGGATGGATCGATATATTTTAATTGTCTTTTAAGAGCTGTGAGTCGATTACGCATGGAACGTAGCTGGGGGGTCCAGAAGGTGTAGGCGAACTGCCGTCCCGACTTCTTCAGTCTGAATGCTGAGGTTGCTGCAGTGTGGATTGTGGCTATGAGGTTTTGAGTGTATGTTTCTAACTGGGCCTCGTTAGTGATTGTATTTAGCTCCGAGATAAGTTTCGATGATTCCTTTTGAATTAGGCTATTGAATTTTTTGAAATTGCCATGCTTAGTGGCGAAGCGTTTAGAGTGTGATATTGAGGGTATGGTGCTTGTTGAGAATGTGATGTAATTATGATCTGTGTTGTTGTGTATGTCCAGAACTGACCAGTCGTTTATTCTTGCGAACGCCTTAGGGTTGCAGAGAGTAAAGTCAGGCCAGCCCTGTGCATCGTTTTTATTAAAGGTGGGAGCAGAGTTGTCAATGTTGGCCAAGCATAGGTTATTGGAGGCTATAAATTCTATTAGTTCGCGACCTCTGCGATCCTCGTTAGGTGAGCACCACAACGGGGAATTGGCATTGAGGTCGCAGCAGCAAATGAATAATGACCTGTGTGTTATGAGGTGTTGCCACTCCAGCAGACAGGCCTCGAAGTCTGCAGACGGGGCGGCATAAGCGCTTCCAAGTAGCAGTTCACCTTCCCTAGTGGTAAGTGAGATGAATACACAATTTTCCCCAGTGAAAACGTGTGTGTAGTTAAGGGTTTGTGTCGCTATGACTATGTGGGCAGTGTTGTTTTTGGAACTGAAACTTGACCAGGCAGACGGAAAGCCGAACAGATCACCCCCCACAGTGCAGTAAGCATCCTGCAACAGCCCGATGTCTATGGACTTTTCTTCCATGAATTCCCGGGCCGTTGAGTTCGCTGCCATGCACCTGTTGAGGTTGATCTGTAGGAAATTTAGGTTATTGAAGCTGACTTTTGGTGTTGAGGAGGATGTTGCCTCTTGTGAGAGAGAGGAGAGAGCCGATGGTATTTTCTTTTTCTTCCTAGACTTCCCCATCTAGGGGAGAAAAAAAAAAAAAAAAAAAAAAGAAAAAGAAAAAAGAAAAAAAAAGAAAAGGGGGAAGCAGAGGGAGGGGGCGGGGACAGGAGGGGAAAGAGAAGAGAGAACGAGTTACCCCTGTACTCCTTGAGCGTCTTGTATGCAGCCAAAGGGTCCAGATGGTGAAAGGAACCTCTGATTTCCCTCAAAGTAGAAGTTCCTTGTTCGTGACCTGTAGCTGGTGTCTACGCCGTTGAAGTTGTGCTGATTGCCGTTGAGATTGGTGAATTGGCCTTGTGGGAGTCCACTTGGGTGAGCCATAAAGTGTGTGAATGGGTTGAACAGCCATGGGTGGGGACTTGCAGGGGCTTGATGGCTATTGGGCTGGTTACTCCTTTGTTGCCTGCGGTTGTGGTCAGAGGAGCTTTGATTCTCCTGACTGGAGTTTTCCTGCTGCTGCGGACGGTGTGGTTGCTGTGCCTTTTCATCTTTTGCTACGTATTTTTTATCGAGAGCTTCCCTGCATTTACTGTAGGCTTCCATTCGAACCGGACAGGTGGGAGAGTAAGCTGGGTGGTTATTGTCTATGGGGCGAATGCCTTTTTTCGCATTTTGGAGGTTTATTCTTGCACAGTTTATGCAACTGGGCTTTTCATTGCACTTATCGTTTTTATGGTTTTGAGCACAGTGAGAACAATGGATATCTTGGTCGCAGTGGGCCTGCGAGTGCTCGAAACTTTGGCACTTTGAGCATCTCATTGCCTGGGTGTGAGGTTTTATTGTACAGCGCATGAGACCTAGTTGGAGAAATTTTGCTTTTATTATTGATTCTGCTATTGGGAGCGGTGCTTGTAAGATGTGGTTGGTGAAACTCTGTGCCTTGGAGGGGAACTGTCTTATATGTTTTATTGCTGTTGCAGATAAGTCATTGAGAAGACCCTGTTCATAGAGTCCTGTCATGATGTGGTCCTTGGAGAGTTCTTCAGGAACGCCCATGATTATGAGGCGTTGTTGGGGGCTGGGTTTTGTCTTGAAGATTAGTGTGGAAGTGAGGTCTGTGCTGTTTGTGTAATCTTGGATCAGTGTTTGTGCGTCGCCTCTAGTGTTACAGATAATGTCTATGGAGCGACGGAAGGTGTTGTACTTTGATATTCTCGCCGCTGTGTTTACTCTTGAATTTCTCATCAGTCGGAGGATTTCCGTGCCGCTTAGCTTTGAGTCTTTGGACGTGATGTAAATTGTGCAGAGGGTTTTATAGTAGGCGTTGGTGGCTCTGATGTGGCTTTCATTTTGGGTTGGTTTTGGGGGTGGATTGATTGGGGAGTTGCGTCGGTTTTTCGTCTTGCTGGCTTCTTCCAGTGATGGGAATTCTGCTGTTGTGGTGGGTGTTGGATGTCCGTTGGTTGTTAATTGGTTTGCTGTGGAGGTTTCTTTTTCTGGTTGAGTCTGAGAGGTGGAGGCTGTGGGTAGGTCTTTTACTTGAGGGCGGGCGTGTGTTGTTATTCTTCTAAGTATTTCTTCTTGTTGTGCCGCGATGGTGTTAAGTTGTGTTTCCACGCGGCGATGGTGCTCTTTTAGGGTGAGCTCTTGGTTTGGTCTGTGTTGGGATTCTGTAACTGAGTCATTAGGATCTGTTGAGGTAGCAACGTCTGCTTTCTGTGGAGGTAGGATGATTGTTTCTTGTTGTTCTGTCGATGTTGCTGTGTCTGTTTGTTGTGGTGTAGTGACTGTTGATGCTTCTGCTGTTTCTGGTTGATTTGTGCAGTCTTTTTGTCTAGCTCTCTTGTGTATAGCTCGTATACGTTGAAAGGCTTTGTATAGGAGGGCGAGAGGGGCCCTATGTCCCTTTGCCCTATTGATCTCTATTATGTCCATTGCGGCCTTAGAGACCGCGAAAATGGATTTGAAGGTCTTGAAATCTTCCTTTGGGTTATAGTCCTTTGAAGGGGTACTGCTGGATTTCAAGAATTGTTGGCTGTTCATCGTAGAAATTTTTGATTTGGATTTTTTATTCCGCTTAGTTTGAGACCTGGTAGAAGTCCCTGATTTAGCTAAGATGATGGATTCGTCTGATGATGTTTCTGGTTCGTAGTCGTAGAGATCCAGGGCCTCTGAGATCTCTAAGTCAGTCTTTGACTCGTCTTCTGATTCTGCCATTTATGTTGTTTTATTTGGCTTTAGCTTTGAAAAAAGCTTTTGTTTTTAAAGATTCCTTAGCTGGCTAAGGATTACGTTTTTAGAGAGAAATTAGCTTTTATAAAAGCTTTTAAAAATATTTATAATTAATAAGTTTAACTTTTCAAAATAAACTGCGGGGGGGGGGGGGGTTCCCGGCCACGCATACGCGCGCCAGACGCAGAAAGTCCCGGCTCAAAAAGAAAAAAAAAAAAAAGAAAAAAAAAAATTATTAATATTAATTTTAAGAACCCTGGGAAGGAGGAGAAAAGAAAAAAAAAAATTAATTTTAAGAATGAAGTTATTACGTTATTATTAAATAATTACGTTAATTAGGGTGAGCTCTAGATTGGAATTTGAAGAAACCATAACTGTAAATTGGTTCCACAGGCGCCAGAAAGCCTCAACTCAAGAAAAGCGCAGGCTGCCCAGCTAGAAATTGTTTGCACTTTTTGTGCAAAAAAGTGTAGATTGTGCACAATTTGTGCATAATTTTTTAATACTTCGAAAAAAATGCACTTTTTGTGCAAATTATCTGCATTTTTTATACATGCAAAAAAGTGCAAATTATATGTTACAGAAACTGTGCAAATTATCTGCACTTTTTATACATGCAAAAAAGTGCATATTATAAGTTACAGAAACTGTGCAAATTATCTGCATTTTTTATACATGCAAAAAAGTGCATATTATATGTTACAGAAACTGTGCAAATTATCTGCATTTTCTATACATGCAAAAAAAGTGCATATTATGTGTTACAGAAACTATGCAAATTTTTTACATAAAATAAGTGCATATATTCTCGTTACAAAATTTGTACATTTTTTATGCACAAAAATATGTGCACATTTCAATTTGGAATATTTTTACTTTCTTTTAAGAGTGTTTTTCGAAAGTCAGGAATATACCAAAGTATCTCAAAAAGAAAACAATTTCGCTATGAACACATTGATTTGAAAAGTTTCGTGGATTTAAATGATCTAACAGATGAGGTATTATAAGTTGGGCCCCAAGTGACATACAAACTCATATTTTCTAACAGAAAATCATACTTTTCTACTTTCTTCTATATGTATATATAGAGAAAGTATTGGATTCATGTAAATTTTCGAACTCCAGTTTTCGATGGATTTACACGTTTTGGGATGTTCTGAATAGGCTTCAACTTTTTTAGAAAACAACTGTCTGTCTGTGCGTGTGTATCACAAATTTTGTGGACGCTGTATCTCATAAACCAAAATTGCAGCATTTCGAGCATTCAAATGATCTATCATAATTGGTACCACAGGTGGGGCCCCTGGGGTCACTAGGGGTTCCATGTAACATAAACTCGATTTTTTCAAATGGAAACTAAACTTTTTCTTCACAGAATCGTTTTAAACGGAAAAATCTGTTCTAAAACATATGCCTTTTTTTATTTCTTAAACTAAGGGGGCCAAAGGGGCCCGATTTTACGTGCAACTAAAGGTCTGGAAACCCAGAATTATGTTAAAAGGAAAGCAATTTCAGTGATGTCATTGATTTCAAAAGTTTCGAGCATTCAAATGATCTATCATAATTGGTATCACAGGTGGGGGTCCCCGGGGCCACTAGGGGCCCCATGTAACATAAACTCGATTTTTTCAAATGGAAACCATACTTTTTCTTCACAGAATCATTTTAAGCGGATAAATCTGTTCTAAAACATATAATGCCTTTTTTTATTTCTTAAACTAAGGGGGTCAGGGGCCCGATTTTATGCTCAACTAAAGATCTGGAAACCCAGAACTATGTTAAAAGGAAAGCAATTTCAGTAATGTCATTGATTTCGAAAGTTTCGAGCATTCAAATAATCTATCCGATTTGGTATCACAGGTGGGGCCCCGGGGCCACTAGGGCCCCATTTGACATAAATACGATTTTTTCAAATGGAAACCATACTTTTTCTTCACAGAATCGTTTTAAGCGGAAAAATCTGTTCTAAAACATATAATTCCTTTTTTTTATTTCTTAAAGTAAGGGGGCCAGGGGCCCGATTTCTATGCGCAACTGAAGGTCTGGAAGCCCAGAATTATGTTAAAAGGAAAGCAGTTTTTACTGATGACATTGTTTTCAAACATTCCGTGATTCAAATAATCTACCAGATTCGGAATTACAGATGGGCTATCGGGACCCCTAGGGCCTAGGGGCCTATGTAACTTAAACTGATTTTTTTTTCGAATAAGAACCATACTTTTTCTTCACAGAATTTTCTTAAGAGGAAAAAATCTGTTTAAAATCACGTTTTTTTTTTTTTTTTTTTCATTTTTTTTCATTTTTTTTTTTTTTTTTCATTTTCCAAACTATGGGTCCAGGACCCGATTAATTTGTTTAACTATAAATAAATCTGGAAATCCCCAATTATCTTAACTGGAAAGCTGATCTCATTGATCACTCATGACTGATCTCATTGATTTTAGAAGTTTCATGCATTCAAATAACCTATAAAATTCGGTATCAAAATTGAATTTCTTTTATATGGGCCCTTTACCTTGAAAAGAAAAAACAATAGATCTTTTTTAAAAAAAATTCCGTTTTACATGTTTCCGTGAAAGAAAAAAAAAAGAATAGTTTGATGCATGTCTTTCAGTGCTATCATAAGAGAGCCCTTCATTTTCAAAATGAAAAGTATGATTATTATTAATATTGGTTAAATGTTCTCATACAAATATTGATTGTTCGTTCAAGCTATTGTTTTTTCTAATTTAATTCAAAGAATTCCCGCGGCATAGTTTGTAGCATTTGAAAAACAACGATGGCAACACAACACTTTTATTTACTAATTCCAAAATGGACGCCAGACGGTTGATTTGCTTCTGTTGAAAACGTGCTTTGTTTCAATTAGGTTTCGATTATCAAGGTAAGTTAAAATTTCTTATTTATTTTTAATCAAATATTTTTATTGCTCCCCATGTCATAATTTTATACACATACAATAGTTTTATGATAATACTTCCAGCTTACTGTGTGTTTTTAAAATTAATATCATCAATTAAGGTATTTATGATAGTACGAGCAAACCAATCTTTCTATTTTTTTTTTTTTTTTTTTTCAAAATAATTAATATAAAGCATGTTTCATTATTTGCAATACGGTTTCATAATTTATTTAGTAGTTATCTAGACTTTCTTAATGTATTTTGTTTAATGTAGGGTCATGTCTCCAGTTATGGCCACTACCCCTGTTATGGCCACTTTCACAAATTTTATTATGTATCTAAGCTTGAAAGTATGCTAGCCAATCAAATTTCAGCTTTCAACAAAGCTGGGACTCTTTACTTTATGTGGGCTGTGATTGGCTGATCATAACATGTGACAGCAAGTTGTGGAATTCTTGTTTGTGCTTGTCAGCATTCTGAGAAAGATTTCTTAACAATTTCCTTAAGCATCATCCATTTGCATCAACTTCAATCCATACAATTTATTTAATAATTGGAAAGTTTTACAGCATTTAAAGGTAAGATAGAACTTTATTCTTTAATTTTTTTCAGTTATAATAAGTGTTACTTTTAAATTTTACAAGTAAATGGAGTGGCCATTACTGGTGTCTATTTCAAAACAGTTTACCAGTTCTGGCCACAGAAATGGCCATAACTGGGTTATATGGGAAATGGGGTTATATGGGATACTAGTTTTGGCCACTATTTGTTTATAATATTTATATTCACATTTCTTTGCACTAAAATTAATTATTAAGAGTTATTATTTCTAAGAGTGGTATTAGCATTGGAAAGTCAATATTAGGGTTAAATTACTGCATATTTATTGAATGATGAAAATATTTTCATGTGATATAAGTAGGCCTAATGAATAAAAATTTAAACTTTTCAAGAAATTGCACATCCAGTTATAAAATTATATTTGTTTATCTATGCTAGACAGTAAATAAAACTTATAGACATAAATGTAAAAGTTTTTCGAATATCAATCATATATATAAATATATTTTAGAGGAATGCTAAACATGATATGAATGATATAATACTGGTATTGGTAGTAATAAGCATATTTAGATCTATCTAATATACAGGCATGAAAGAATTCCTCCTAAAGGAGGAATTACACATTTTTGAAAGCAATTGTTGGACATTCTCTCAATTCATGCAAAACTGCAAAGAATTTTTTGGAGGTATATAGGAGGGGGGAGGGGGAGGTCTAAAAAATGTAATCCTCATAATCAACCTACAAAACTAATAAAGATGGCTGTTATTTATAACTAGAGATGTACAATTCTGGTAGTTAATATATTCTTTAGTTGTATTATCCATTTTAAAAACATATAGTATAACTAAAATAAAATATATCTTTCTTCCATAGGCCTACTTTAGTTGTCATGGCAACAAAGATGCCTAAAAGTCGGTTTCAGTACTCCCCAACAAAAGTTAGTAAAGCTGTACAAGCTATAGATGACGGGATGAAGGTGTCTACAGCTAGCAAGGTATTTAAAGTTCCTCGCACAACTCTTCGAAATAAAGTTTCTGGGAAATCTCCAATTATTTCTAAAGCCTGTGGTCCAGATTCTGTGTTGGGAGCTCAGACAGAACAACTTTTAGTTAACTGGATATTGGAATGTGGAAAAATGGGGTTTCCTGTAAATAAAGAAGGTCTTCTCCTATCTGTACAGAAGTTGTTGAATGAGAGTAGTAATACGGATTTAAAAACACCATTTATCGAGAATAAACCAGGTAAAAAATGGTACTATTCATTTTTGAGGAGACACCCAATTATCGCGCGAAAACGAGCAGAGTATGTCAATAAGGCAAGGGGTGCTGTTACAGAGGAAAAAATCCGTAGATGGTTCGATGAAGTAATAGTTTCCTTAGGAGAGAATTCTGAAGTATTAAATGATCCGAAAAGAGTGTTCAACATGGACGAAACATGTTTCTCAATGGCACCAAAGGGAAATCTTGTCCTTGGTGAGCGTGGTCATCATTTATATGAGGAAACAATGAATTCTGACAAAGAAAACATCACCACTCTCTTTACAGTTAATGCTGTTGGTGATTTTGCTCCACCTCTAACCCTGTACAAATATGAAAGGATTCCAGCAGCAATTGCTAGAGCTGCTCCAGCTAATTGGGGTATTGGTAAAACAGAAAATGGTTGGATGACAGCAGAAAGTTTCTTTGAATATATAACCAATGTTTTTTACCCTTTTCTTAGAGAGTTTGAGGTCTCCCGTCCTGTTATAGTATTCCTGGATGGACACCGTTCACACCTTACTTTACATCTCAGTCGTTATTGCATAAAAAATCAAATAATAGTAGTTGCATTGTATCCAAACTCTACACACTTTCTGCAACCTTTGGATGTAGCTGTATTTAGTCCGATGAAACAGATGTGGAAAAAAATTACCAGAAAATTTCGCATTGACAACAACGGAAAAGAAATTTCCAAATCTGATATCCCAATTGTGTTGTCAGATGTGATTCGTGGACCTACAATGGTTGGTAATATAATATCAGGATTCAAAACAACTGGGTTATATCCATTTAATGTAAATAATGTTAACTTTACGAAAATCATTCAAAGAAAAGTACAGTCTACATCTCAGAAGAAAGATTGTGAAGCTGTTGCCTCACACTTGAAATATGTTGAATCAAGGATAGATCCAAACCTGCTGAATGAGTTTCGTAACATGAGAAAAAGAAATTGTGATTGGGACGGAAATCCTGAAGCCTGTATGTTGTTTAACTTTTGGCTAGATGTGACAAAGGAAGCAGAAAATACAGTGACCTCAGCATGTGATGAACAAGGGGCACAAGAAACACCATACCAAAACTCTGTAGATGATTTGCTTTTACCATGCTCAACCGATGTTATGTACAATTCATCACAAGTGCTTAGTGAATTATCTGCCATCCCTGGTAACAATACTGTAATGCCAACTGAATGTTTAAATTTGCCAAGTTCATCAAACAACTGTAGTACTATAATTGATATTACTCCTAAACCTAAACGATCCATTGAAACCATTTTTAAAGATGTCATCTGTTGGCCAGAAGCAAAGATAAAAAATACGAAGAGAAAAAGGGATCACATTCCCAGTGTTATTACTTCAAACAAGTGGATTGAGTACCATGAAGCTAAAGAAATGGAAAAGCAAGAAAAAGAAAAAATAAAAGCCGAGAAAAAAGCTTTAAGAATAAAGAATCAGCAAATGAAACTAAATAAAAAATTAAAACAAAAAATCCCTAATCATACTAGTTCCTCATCTGAAGAACAGGAGTGGATGCGAAGCCAGAGTACTGAAGATGAGATTAATGAAGAAAGTGGACGGCCAGTTGGACTGTCCCCACCAGATAATCTTATACCTGGAGACTTTGTTATTGTGAAATATGAAAACAGCGAAAAAAAGAAACCTAATATATACCGTTATGTCGCAACAATCTTAACAGCTATTTCTACAGAAGAATTCGAGATTCAATGTTTGAAGAGTGCAAATTTGGAAAAAACATGTTTTACTTATATTGAAAATGATATTTCAACCATAAACATAGTTGACATTGTTGGTAAATTGCCTGAACCCACATTATTTGAAAAAGGACGTGTTCTACAGAACAAGTTTTCTGGAACTGTTGACGTCTTTGAAAAAAAATAGCTAACTTTGGACGTAGGCTATTTAGCTCGTTTTAAGAAAAATATGGACAGAGAAAGATAATAATATGAAAAAAACATCTAAATTTGTATTTGTTTTCCATTAAAATTAGTTTATATTGAAATATTCTTTTTATGCTTTTTCCAAGTCTTCTTACACCTTTCATAAGTTATTTAAAGTGGTGATAATTGGGGAACACAAGTGTCAATAAATGGAGAAAATGTCAGAAAAATATTAAATAAATTATATATAAAATACAGGGTTGGCAGGTTTTTGACACGTGACACTTTTTGACGGTTTAAACCATGGTTAAAACCATCATGTCAAAAACCACCTTGTCAAAAATGTCAAAAACCTGTATTTATAATTTAATTGTCGTATGAAAAATTAGCTTAATAAAATATAGTTCATAAGGATTTTTTGAAAAGTAAATAGAATGATGTTCTTTGAAAAACACATTGTTACAACATTTTGATTAATATAAAAAACAAAACTTTAGGCTTTTAAAATTTTACTATGAATTATTTCTATGTTCATTCAAAATATGCTGTGATACTTTTATATATTATTATGACATTTATTTATAACTATGCTTGATATACCACATGTTAAACTTAGTTATGCGATACTTTAAAAATATAGTTGGTTTCAATAAGATATTATTTATCAGTATGTTTTAAAAGGTAAACATAATACATATTAATGTTTTTGGAGAAACATTATTATAACATTTTGATTAATATAAAAACAAAACTTTAGGCTTCTAAAAATTTATGATTTATATATCATTGATAGATCATTTTGATTGACAAATTATTTTATTTGCAATACAACATTGTATAGTTCAATTTTTTTAGTACTGTGCTTTTAGTATTATGTATTTAACCAGTAAAATAAAAATGCATAGCCTAATATTTTGTATTGAAATATTTTATAGAAAAATATAACTTTTTTTTTTTTCCTTAATGACTGCTGATATTGCAAGTTTTTAAGAAAATGTAGTAATTCTGAATGTTAAAAATGCTTGAATTGTGTCTGAAATTCATATAATTGCCGTGAAACACAAGAAATATGAATGCTTTCTGTATATGTATAAATTGTAATAAATGTAATATTTACCCGTACAGATTTTTAAAATAATTATTAGTCTAAGCTGTAGGGCCCACCAGCAGCCATGTGGTACTACGCTCAAAGCTGGTAAACGTGAGGTGTAGGGTTTGATCCCAGGGCGCACTCGTTGGCCTAGCCATTCAGAGTTTTTCATGTTTTTCTCCGAAACTTGTATAAATATGGACTAGGACCCTGTAGACAGACCCACACGGAGGGCAATACCCCTTAGGCCTAAGATACTAGAGTAGTCAATCAGCCTTACTCCCAAAACACTAAACACCAATAGTCCAAGCTATAAACAGGTACAAATATTTATACAATCAATAATAATAATAAACAGATAAAAATTCATTAATAAATGATAAGTATAATAAATGTAGATTATAAATATAATTATTTTCAAATTCATATTAATTTACTGCCCACATATATTATGTTTTACTTAAAGAAAAAAAAAAAAATCCAGTATTCCTGTGTTTTCATGTCTTATGTGAAAATTCATAAGTAACTTCGGAATTTTAGAATTTCATAAATATTAATATAAATAAACATAAACATACAAAATATAACTGTATGCATACTTTGTATATATTTCTTAGATTATAAACCAGTATATTTACCTAATTTTTTATAAATTATCTACAAATTGTTTTCAGGTTTCTTAATTTATAAACAGCATAATATTTAGATATTCACTTGTATATGGCAAATATTACTAAATCCTACTTCTAACCAAATTTTAGCTCATTTATAGATGTTGAATTTTGACAATACAAGTTTTTGACGGTATAGAGGTTTATGACAGGTTTTTGACGGTTTAAACCGTGTTTAAACCTTTGTCATGTCAAAAACCACTTTTTGACGTCAAAAACCCAACCCTGATAAAATATGATTTAAAAAATAATTTTGACTGCACAGGATTATTCTGCACACTTAGAAATATATTGGATATTATTTTCAACCATTGTGATTTTTTTTAGTATAAAAAAAATGTCAATCTATAAAAATGCTTAAGGTGGCCATAACTGGGGAACACAAGTGGCCATAAATAGTAAAAAGTGGCCAAAAGTGGGGAAAATGTCAAAAATATATTTAAAAAATTATAAAAAATAAAATACGGATTTAAAAATCATTTTGACTGTACAGGCTTATTATGTACACTTTGAAATACATTAGACATAATTTTCAAAATGTTGTGATATTTTTTTAGTGTTGAAAGTTTTTTGTCAACCTTTAAAAATGCTTAAGGTGGCCATAACTGGAGACATGACCCTAAGGTGAATTTGTAAGAAACTTTCAAATTAAACTAAATGTTATTAATTATTAAATGCAGAGGCATTTCTAGGATTTTTTTACTAGGAGTAAAAATACTCCTTGACACCTTGACCTTTTTTAAAAGAGGGAATTTAGCATTAGGAATAATAATAATTAAAGTAGATGAGATATAAGTTAATCTTTTGTGAACTTATACCAAATTTTACTTTTCAATATATTCAAAAGTAAAATGTATAATATAACAGGTATGTTAATGTATGTGTATGAACTCAAATTATAAGTTTAAATTATGAGTTCAAGTTATATGGTCTGGCCCTTCCTGAGGGGCTCATGAAAGCAGAATTTAAAAATTTTAATTAGTTGCAGATATATTAATTAAAATGTCAACCATTAATTAGCCATTTAAATATTTGTTTTAAATTTAATTGTTGCCAGAAAAGTTTTTTTATGGGGGGGGGGGCATTATTTTCACATGATAATTAAAAAATTATCAAAAACTAGATTTGCTTATGCACATGAAAAAATTGTTATTATGATGTTAAAATTTAAATAATTAATATACTTTTAGACTAGCAAACCCATACAAAATTTTCAGTTTCTTTCTTTTTTTTTTTTTAACCTTTAAAATTTGAAACTTATAAGTTTAACCAATTTCACCATCTAATTAAAATTTTAACTCACCAGAGCCAAATTATTATTAGTTTTTGTGGAATGAAATGCTAATGATACTTAAACTAAATCATTCAAAGAAAAGTTTCAAAGTAAAATTCATGTTTGACGACTTAGTTTTCATATTTCCCCTCGCAAGACAGCTTTAATAAAGGACCCCAATGACGACTTTTAAATTTTTGCCACCATGTTGAAGAGATCCCTTTTATTTTATTAATAATTAAAAAGTCACCAAGGGGGGCTATAATAAGAGTATCATGATGTTTATTATAGATTTATTATTATTATTTTTATAAACCAACCACTCTTAACTAACCATAAAGTCCTAAAATGGAGATAAGGCCTGGCACCACCGAGCGGGACTTTGATAAAGTTAGCATTTTCAAAAATCGTAACACGGCGAGCAAGCAGGATGTTTCAGATATTGAAACAGGAAGAGAGCATCGCAGGCGCTACCGAGCAGGAATTTACTACGGTTAAATTTTTCAATACGTCTATTTGCACTATATGTCAATAAGCTGTTGTAGGACCTGAAATGGGAAGAAGGCACCGTAACCGCTAACGAGCAGGAGTTTCATGAAGTCACATTTTTCAAGGATCGCGAGCTCAAGATTCTAATGCTGCATGATTATGTGCCATCTATTTTGTTTTCAAAAAAGACAAGGAAAACTCAGGGAATTTTTCTCCTGATTTGTGCGACGACAACCCATATTTCTGAAATTTTTTAGTCTGGTTGTTAATAAATATGCTATTAATACATTTTCTCTGTTATTAATATATTTTTCTTTAAAAATGCATTAAAATGAAATCTTTTTTGCTACTTTTGGTATTGGCCGAGAAATTAATCAAAATTTAGCCCAGTACAGACACAGAGTACTTGGCAAACTGTTAGAGTGCCAACTAAATCAATACCAAGTATCAGTAAATATTATTTACATCAAACTATTATATTGAGAGTACAAATTAGTTTGGTCTATTTTTAAAATATGGTGGTGCTGCTGTTATGAACATGTTTTATAGCTGATTTTGGCAGTTTTAGAGAATTTAGACATTTGTTAATAGTATTCAGTTTATATTGCTTTGAGTTTCAATACAAAAACTTGTTTTTTGACTGTGTTGAATTTGTCACATTTTGTGTGAGGCATTTGCGGAAGGTTTTGGTTTTATGCTTTAATAGGAAGAAAAGTATTACTGAACGCATTGAATGCTTGCAGTGGTTTAGGGCAACAATACACTGATTGATAGATCATATAGGGAATGATTTCTATGTTTCAAGAATGATGATGTATTTTTGTTTTACATGATCTTATAAAAAATTATTTTGATTAATCTAACAAACATTTAGATATAAATACAATTCATAGAATAAAGCATATTTTTGGAAATTTTAGTGTTAAAAATAGTACATAACTAAAAAATAAAAAGCCTTAATTATTTAGTTTTTTTCTCTCTCTCTTCAGGAGCATATAAATAAAGACTAGTACAATTATTTAATGCAAAAAAGCCTAATCTTAATTGGTGCCTTGTATTTTTCTGATATTCATTCACAAATACGAAATATGGGAAAAAGGAGGTAAATATTAAAATGCTTAATTTTCTTTTATTTATTAATTTAAAAAACATAAAATTGTTTTATATATTTATCTATTTTATTTATTTATTTTTTTTTTCTGAAGAAATCAAGGCATTAATGGAAGTAAATTCCTCTATGGTGACCAAGTAGTTCTGCGGTCAAAGTTGTTGGATGGAAAGTACCGTGTTCGATCAAAGGTCACAGTCATCAATCTAGCCATTAAGAGTTTACTGTGGTTTTTCCCAAAACTTGCATAAATACGGGCTAGATCCAGTTAGAACCCCCCCCCCCCCCCATGGAAAGCATTCCTCCTGTAGGACTAAGAACACATATAAGATTTAAAATATTAAAATACTTATTTTTATTTATATATTTTTTATTATTAAATTAAAAAACATCAAATTTATTTATTTTCTGAAAAAATCGAGACATATTAACAGGACTAAATTCCTTATATGATGCAAGTTTTAAAAAGTTAAATGTCATACGATTTTACTAATCAGAAAATTACTTAACATTGACTGGTGGTATGATAATAAAACACTCGTTTGCAATAATTGCAACACTGACGTTAAGGGTTCGATTCTCTTTTAAACATTTTCAAAACAATTTTAATTTGCATTAAAAATCACTGGTATCTAAATTGTTAGAATTTTGTGTTGTAAAATTATGTTGTAAAAAGTGCTTATTTCTTTATTTTATTTCTTTGTTTATTTATTAATTAATTCATATATTTATTAGGTGTCATATTTTTTTATCATATTCATTCAAAGGTACAAAAAAATAATAATAATAATAATAATAATAATAATAATAATAAAGGGAACACACATGAGGTTTAAAATGCTTATTTTTTTTTAAATTTATTAATTTAAAAAAACATAAAATTTATTTATTTATTTTCTGAAGAAATCAAAACATTAACAGAAGTATCCTTTTAAAATACATGTTTAAAAAACATTAAATGTTATACGATTTTACTAATCAGTAAATGGTTTCGCATTGACTGGTGGTACTATAATAAAACGCTCGTTTGCAACACGAGCATTGGGTTGACATTTGACATGAACAAAAAAGATGTATAAAATTTAATAAATATTTTTCAAATATTTAGATTATTAATGATTATGCATTCAACTATAAAATATTGGTATGTTTTTAAATATTAAACTAATTCCATTTTACTAAACTGAATTATTTTAAGAAAAACATGTTTGTGCTATGTGCCAGTTGCCTACAAGAAAGGCCGAAGTATGGGTTGAATAACCTCTGTAAGGGGTTGTCTTTTTCAGGGGTCCTAGCCCCTATTTATGCTAGTTTCAGAGAAAACTGCAGAAAATTTTGAAAGGCTAGCCGGATGAGCGCTACCTGTTATCAAACTTCATATCTCCCGCCTATCAGCTTTGACAGCAAAGTTAATGTTACCGTCTCAAAAACATTTGAGCCCCTTAAAAACCTTTCAGAAACCAACTAAAACAACTTTTAAATATTTAATGCACTGAGAATGTAGTATATATTTGTAGAGATGTGGGTTTTCCAGAAAATTTTCAATCTCTAAATTACGAAGGTTTTGTAAAATGTAAAACAAAACTAAATACATTAAAAGCTACAAGTAAACAAAACTATTCAAAGAAAAGTATGAATAATTATTCAATTCAAAAAGAAATTAATAAATAAAACACAGAAATTATGATTTAATGGTTTATTAAACATGTATAAAGCTAGAAAGTTATAATTTTTAATGACTGTTTTGCATGTATAATGGTTGAATAATCTGTATAAAAAAGGTGTCTGTGAACGTTCTGTAGCCGTCAGAGACCCTCACATATTGCTGCCAACAGCTGAACCCCATTTTATTATATAGGGAAAATTTTTATGAGAATTAATAATTTTTTTTTTTTTTTTTTTACTTAATTTTTAATACTTCATACTGAAGTTACAAAGTGGAAAAAAATTATCAAAGTTCTTTTTTGAACTTTATAATTTCAAAATAAAACATTAAAAAAAAAACTGTTTTTGAAAAACAAGAACAAAAGAAAAAAAAAAAAACAGAGGTAATTATCAAAACGAATTTCTGTTTAGAATAACATGAGTTTGGTTGCTAGTGGCAGCAAAATTATTGAAACCCACATCCATGTTTTTCTTTTTCTTTCTTTTTCTTTTTTTTTTTTTTTTTTCTTTAGTTTGTTTAGTTTGATCGCTAATTTTTATCATGAAATTACTTTTTTATAAATAGTATAAGACTAAGATCATGATAAATATTTAATAGTGTTGACTCTAGAACAAAAGGGCCGCTGGGGGAAACTTGATAAAAGGGCACTTTATTCTCAAAAGGGGCACTATAATATACTCAATAATTCAAAAAGGGCACTATAATATCCTCATAATATATCACTTACAAAATGTAGCCCCCCCCCCAAAAAAAAAAAAAAAAAAAAAAAAAAAAAATTACTAATTTTTTAATAGCAGCAATGTATCCAAGGTATAAATAAATAAACAAAATAATGAAATTCTAAAAGAAAAGAAAAATCAGATATTAAAAAAAAAGGTACAGATAATATTATATCGTAGAATGTACCAAGACAAAATCAGATTTTTATGAGAAACAATTTTGAAATTTTTTTACATTTTTGAATGAATTATATCACTTTCAAAATGTAGGGGGGGGGGAGGTAGAATTACGTTTTTACCGTTAATTAAATAAATATGCTGTTTTTCTCGTATTTGACAGAATTCGCGATATTGTTACGACCGATTGCCGAAATTTGTAATTATTTCACTGCAAATTTACAAAATCTACGTTTAATAGCAAATAATTGCTAATAATATACTATAATTTTGAAACTAATTGATAAAATTCACTCTTCTTTCAAAGCTGATTCCTAAAATTCACGATATTTTTGCGGTTAATTATATCGAAAATGGGGTTAATTATTAACGAAATATACAATTATCTGGCTGCTAATCGATGAAATTTGAGCCCTTTTTAAAGCTACATCTCCCAAATACCAAACTTTGCTGTTAATCGGTGAAATACACACTTTTTTCAAAACCTAATTAAGAAATATGTGAAAATTTACAGATGAATTAAAAAATACCAGATTATTTAACAGCTAATTGTCAAAAAATACGTTTACTCGGAACTAAATTATTTTTTTTTCTCCTAAGAGGTAAAAAATTGCGCATTTTTTTCAAAGCGGATTTCTGAAATACGCGATTATTATGCGGCCAATTGAGAAAACACGCTATTATTTAGCTACTAATCTATGAAAAATGCGTTCTTCTGAAAGCTGAATCTTAAATACTCAACTATTTTGCCACTAATCAATGAAATTTGCATTTTTTTTTTTTTTTTTTTTTTTTTTTCCAAAGCGGAATCTCAGAAATCGGGAATAATTTTGAAGTAGATTTCACAAATACGGGATCGCTTACTCACTAATAATAAAAATTTTACCTTTTATATGCTATCATTTGGCTGCTTGCCAATAAAGGTTTTTTTTTTCCAGTTGATTTCAGTAAATCGCAATACATTTGTAGCTGATAATGGAAACACGCAATCATTTTGCCGCTAATTAACAAAATTTATGTTTAATCGCAATTAATCGCTGAAAAAGGCTTTTGATGCTAATCGATGAATTTCTTGCTTTTTTCAAACATGATTTGCATTATACGTATAATTTTGTGGCTTTTTATAGGAATACGGAATTATTTTACAGCTAATTTTTAAAATTACGTAATCGTAAACTAATTGCTAAAATAGATGTTATTTTTCTAAAAATGTGTAATTATTTAGTCATAAATCAGCTTTTTTTTTTCTTGTTGTTGTTGATTTGATTACCGAAATGTCATTTTTTGCAGCTGATTTATAAAATACGCAATTTTCTTGTTCTATTTTTGTGACAAATCCATTTTAAATCTGATGTTTTTTGTGAAAGTCCCATTTTCAGATATGAAGATTTCTTAGAATCACTGACGCACTATAAAAACTAAGTTATCGCATATTCAGTTATCCCAACAAAAAGCACAGAAAATATTCTTTTCCAAAATTTTTCTTTCTCCAAAGGTTGATACTTGGTACGATAAAGTTTGAAAAAACTTGTATGTTAAAACACTTAAGAAAGTTTCCTATTACAGAAGACAATTCCTCCGTTAAAGTCTGACTTTATACTGTTTTCTCCAAAACTCGCGTGATTACGGTCTAAGACACTTTAGAAAGTCTCCCACGGAAGATACCTCTTTCTGGTCTTAGATCCCTTGCGTTGTCAATTGTACTTAAAGTTCAGTAGCTTTGAATCCATTATTTTTTATTGATAAATAATTAAAATAAACAATTATTTCATTAGAAAGTATTTTTTAGTGACGTATTAAGCATTAAGATAACTGAAACATTGATATTGTTTAAATGAAAATCAAAATACCGCATAATCATAGTATTCGGTTTCTTTCTTCCCCCCTTTTCAGCTTGTGGTTTTAATTAAACACACTCATAATAGCTAATGTAAACAAATATTTGTTCCCGTTCTGAGTCAGCAATATTTCGATTATGCAATGCCTAGCACTAGATTTTTTTTTTTTTCTTTACTATTTATTTATGAATATTGTACGATGAAGCGTGTGGTTCTTCAGCTAGCTTGTTAAAGTTAGTTTTGTTATTTTCAAGAGGCGTTGAAGCGCTTTCATAGATAAAAAATAAAATTCAAAGAATAATGTTTTATGCGGCAACTGTAGAAAATGCAAAATCAAAAGTTGATAAGGATTGGATCGCGATTTCTGTCTAGATGTGTGCAAGGGAAAAAAAAAATAAAATAGAAAGAAAGAAAAAAGAATAGTATATATATATTTTTTTTTCAGTGTCTGCCACTATTCAGTTTTATGTATTTAATAAAATATATTTAGCTAGGTGGTCAAGACTGAATTTGCAGAGCATAAAAAATACTCGCGGAGTTTTTTAATTTTTTCGGAGAAACTCCGCTGAAATTGGAGCAGTTGGCAACCCTGTGAAAAATACTAACGGCCGTCGGGCGCTAGAAAAAGTTAGTAAGGGCTGTGGGGCGCAAAAATGTGTTAGTAAAGGGCCGCCGGGTGCTGCGCCCTGCTAAATCGGCCTAGAGTCGACACTAACTTAACAAAATAGTATTAGGTGCACATCTTTTAAATAGAAATTATTGCTAGCACATCAATAATTTTGCTGCTGACTGTACAGTGTAATTAGTAAGGTATGACTCAGACCATGCAAGGGTTCATTTCATCAAAATTCTTTATTCTTAAGAGTTGTTTATTGATAACTAAAGTAAAAAATTATCAAAATATAAATATAGAGTCATTAAACTTTTGCTGCAAACAGCTTTCTGCAGTTAAAACAGGCAAGTAGATTGCCATTAAACTTGGTCTATCCTATCATGTTTGAAATGATAAAATATTTATTTTAATGTTCTCATTTCGTACGTAAATGTCATGCATCTTAAATTAAGCCTGAGTGTAGGAACTTTTATATTATCTGAGAATGGTTCGCATCTGAGAAAGACTTAAAGAATGAAGTTATCAGTTATTATGGTTTTAATAATCCACTAAGCTGGAAGTATCAAATATAATAATGAACCTAATTGTGTATATACACTACAAAAGTTCTGAAACATTTCATGAAAACATGCTGTTTGCGATTTAACTTAATTTTGAGTTCAAAAAGCCTTTTTTAAATTTCAAGATGTGCAAAATTCTTCATATGTACATCAATTATTCTTTCTTACAACTACTCGGCCAAAGTGCTACTTGGTGCAGCACTATTTTTAAGCATAGTTTGCAAACACAAAATCATATTTTTTAATAGTTGGTGGTATTGGATAATGGATGTGATCCTCTGTTCAAAAAAATTAATCTGGAAGTTTGAGATTTTTTAATTGTTATTATTATTATTTAACTTTAAATGTAACACTTTTATAAGATTTTTCAAGTACAATTCAATTTCAGATATTTTAAGCAAATAAGGAAATATTGAGTTCTTTCAACTAAACCTCCAGTTACAAGATGAGATATGATTTCATGCGAATGAATATCAAAATGGCTATCAACAGAAAATCGCCAATTTGAGGAAGAGCTTCATACATGATAATAAATTTCTACGGTACCTTGAATCTTCCAATCAATATAATACTTAATAAAAATTTTCTAAAATAGAATTTCTTAAAAAAATTAACTCAAGATTTTTTTTTAAATTGAAATTTAAAGTTTTTACTTATTTTTGATTAAATTACATCAGATAATTACGTATTACAAAACAAATTAAATAACTAGTTCAGTATATAGAAAGAAAATTACTAGGAAAATGAATAATTTGAATTACACTTAAAAAATATATATATATCGTATATCAACTCTTATCATATTCAAAATTATTTTTAAATATCCATACTATGTACTATTAAGTAATTGACTTCAAAATAAATAAAAATTAGAAAATAATCATATCTAAGATGATGCTATTGTTTGAATGAATTTATTTTTTACAATATGACAACATTAGTGTTCACATTTCACGATTTCTCAAGGGCGCCATGCCCTGCCCTTTTAAAAATTATTGCCGATGCCCCTGCCCTTTTTTGAAGTAAAAAATGGACCCTGCCTTTTTTTTCGGCGCTCTATACTTTTTTCCCCGAGATTTTTTTTTTCTTTTCTGTTTTCTGAAGCAAATAAAAACAGATTCAAAGTGAAACTAATCCTGCATGACTTGTTCTTTTTGGAACCCGTATCGAATAGTCCCTCCGACTAGCGTCTACACTCTACAGCGAGCACCGAAAATTCCGGTCTCTGGCTGCGTCTCATGTAGCAGTGACAAAGCACATTCGTCAGAACTTAGAGATATATCCAGAGCAATTCATTTTCCCTTCATACGGAAATTTTATAAGGGGAAAATAATATACGTCATGTAGAAAACATCGCATTTTTCACTAAGATGTTCCTTAATTATTTATTTTTCAAATGAAAATGTCAGGAAACATGAAACTAGAAAAAAAATCCATTCAATTGGTCAAAACATACAAAAAGGATAATGGTAGGAAGAAGCTGTGCAATCTGTGAGATCGATGTCCCCAGTTACGGGTTAAATTTTAAATATATAAAACAACTATACACGCAACATATTGATACAATTATTTTCAGAATCATAATCCATTGCAGGATTATTACAAAAAAAGTTCCCTTTCACTCAAAAAAAAAAAAAAAAAAAAAAAAATGCTTGGTCAAAAGTGCCCTTTTAATCAGTAAAAAGTGCCCTTTTCAAAAAATTGCCCTGCCCCTTTTTAAAAGAAATGTGAACACTAGACAACATCATATTCTGTACAGAAATTAATGAATTTAGTGAAAAAATATTATTAATTACATAAAATATTAACAAAGAATAGTTAGTAATTCTTTTCATTACATGAAGTTCAATACTAAAAAGTATGCAATATAAAAACCTTTTTACATACTTCATGCTTCATTAGCCGTAACGCGCTGGGATCTCCAGCATGGTTACCGGCACTTGCAGTGTCTGAAGTTCTGTACGTGTGGTATTTCTCATTGTTTACATCTCTTTTAAGTATGTGGTGACATTGCTTGCCCTGCCACATCATTGCCATTGCAAGAATTATTAAAATTTATGATTTCGATTGTTTCGCGATATGCAGCGTATTTATGATTTTGGTAATTTGCAATTTTTATAACCGTATTTATATTATCTTCCTGGTTAGCTTTTGACTGTGTTCTTTAATTCTGGTTTAAATTTTTCTCTTTGATTTACCTATATAACATTTGCTATTGCCTTGGCTGTCAATGTACAGAATTTTACTTTCTACAGATACACGATTAGTGCTATACAATCATATATCAATAGAGCTGTAATACTCTGCAAAGAACCTGAAGATTTAAATTACCCCCTGTTTACCCCCCCCCCCCCCTCAGTTTTACAACTTCAATCCCATATGATCGCGGAGCGTCATGTAAAATTAAAAATATCCTGCTGAAAATAACATCAATATCCCCATTAAACCCAACCCTAACATTTTCTAAATTACCAGAAATGACAAAGATCCTATTCACCCTTTAGAAATCGCCAGTATTTTTTAAATTCCGTACACTGACAGCCAAGTCAATAGCAAATGTTATATAGGTAAATTAAAGAGAAAAATTAAAACCAGAATTAAAGAAACAGCCATGATATAGCTACAGTCAAAATTACTACCTCATTAACAAAAGCTATCCAGGAAGATAATATAAATATCCATTTCGATAACATCATAAAAATTGCGAATTACCAAAACAATAAATATGCTGCATATTGCGAAGCAGTCAAAATCATTAATTTTAATAATTTTTACAATGGCAACGATGCAGCAGGGCTCAACAAGCGATGGCGCCACATATTCAGACACCGCAAGTGCCAGTGACCATGCTAGGGAACCCCAGCAAAAATGTGTTATGGCCAATAAATCATGAAGTACCTATGTAAAAAAGTTTTTACATTATGTAATTTTTAGTAAAGAATAGTTACAATTTTTATTAAAATCATACAATCAACTACGGAAGAAAAAGAGTAAATATAAAGAATAGTTCACTTCTCTAGTAAACACAAACTAGAGTTTTTTATTTTCAGTTTTTAGGAACTAAATAAAAATACTGATATTGTAAAATAAACAAAGAATTTTGAATGAATGAATGAATCTCCATTGAATGCTTGTATCAGAATCGATTTTTCTTTTCCTACTGCACATGATGCGTAATGTAAAACCGCAATCATGGCTTGAAAGAAGATTTTTCTGCCATTCTAAACCAATAACACTTTACCAGTATGCCTGCGCAACAGTAAATCGAAACAGCACCAATTCTTTGTCCTGCTTTAGACCGTAATGAACGTTTTCATGATTTAGTTATGTATAACTGTGCATGCTTTAGACTACTAAACCAGTGTCACCATTGAATGATTAGAGATCTGGCATTCCAACGTTATTTAATTGATTTATATCATTGAAGCGAGAAGCATTCAATTACAAAATAATTAAAGTAAACCTTACTTTTATTCCTCGTGTATGCCTGAGTACTTGCGGGAGCCCTCCCCCCCCCCCTCTTCATCAGAGGCAGCTTCGCGGCGGTTTGCTTGCTTTGTGTCTCTGATGAGGGGGGGGGGGGGCTCCCGCAAGTACTCAGGCATACACGAGGAAGTAATGTTTACTTTATTTTGTTATTTAATTGGTTTAGCCAAGATTCAGATGTTCACGTTTTTTCATGATTCTGCATCGATATTTCATGGAAGGTGAAATATTTAAATTGAATAAGTGATAGTATTATTGAATCAATATAATTTTATTTTACATCAATATTAAACCCAGTCCTAGTTCTGATTTTTATTCACTTTAATTGTATTTGTTTATTTACTAAGTTATAGTTTTATCTATGATTTTGGCAAATATTTACCAATAAGGTTATTGTTAATTAAGTGCTTTTTATCAATTATTTCATAAAGTTTATGTTCATACTTAAGTTATTTAAAATAATAATTTCATGCATAATTGAATTGACTATATCAGGGCTTGAAAAATCTCAAAATTTTTATGTGCTTTGTCAGGCATGTATCTTATTCAAGTACATATTAATAAAAACATTCACATATCTGATGAAAAGAATTTAACAATATTATATCTATAGTGACATTATTTCAGTTTAAGTAAAAGTCTTAGGCAGGATAGTATATTTTAGAAAGTACATGCCTAATCTGAACCAGGCATGTCAAGCAATGTAATTTTCGAGCCCTGAACTATATGATAATGTGTAAATTTTTAAAGGGGAAATTGCACACAGGAGTATTACATGCTATATTTTATGTTTGATAGCTAAAAACAAACACCCAAGAATGAAGCCTTACGTCTTTGTAGATCCACTGTTATTCATAAGTATGCTATTTGCGTTTGTTTCTTGTTATTTTTTCTCTGTTATGTTCGTAGATTAATTTCCAATTTAGGCATGTGGGAGGGGGAAAAAAACCAAACTTTACTCAAACTAAACTCAGAAATTGCAAAAATTATTTAAAATAATTTGTAATTTTAGTTTTAAAAATCAGTAAAATACAAAGCAAACTGACTGTATGAAACTATTTATGATTGTATGAATTATTATATTGTTTGATATTAATTCTGTGAGTTGATTTATATCTGTTTTGTATATTTAATAAATATATTTTCTAATTAATATATGTATTTTTTCTTTATTGAAAGGTCATTTATGGGTGGTCCAGTTACTCAACCTTGATTTGGAGAAAGGTTTGACTGACCTATAAGAAAAGTAAATCAGGCAACCTGAACCAAACCTCACACACAAGAAAAAAAAAAAAATTTAGTCAACCTGACTCAAAAGATCAGGTTTGGGTAAAATTGAATTACCGGACCCAATGATACTCTAATTTAGATTGTGATTAAAAATAAAGTTAATCACAAAAATATAACAAAAGTTTAATTTAAAGTCATTTAAAGGAACATTTTATTATTGATTTACAGCTCATATTCAAAATATTAGAATTACATTTTTTTACAAATTGAAAATATTGTTTGGTAATTTAATGCCTTTTAATGCAAATGATATTTTTATTAAGGTCTTATTGTTGATTAAACTTACTTTGTATTTTAAAATTAATAACATTTTTGAAAAGATTAATTGAAAAAAAATTATTTTGAAAAGTCAAAATATTAAAATATTTATTCAAGTGGTTCAAAATATTAGAATATTTCACATTAATTCTCCTTTAATTATCACCAATTCATAACTGGTGACATCATTGATTAAATCCAGACAGTTTTATTTAAAATCAGTATTATTTTTGCAGTTTTTTTGCTTTTTTGTCTTAAAATGGGTCCTCTGAGTGATATTCCTGAATCTGTTAAACTTTGTATGATTGATTTGTATTGGTACGGTAAAAATCAGTGTTATATAGCAAATTACTTACATTGTTCGCAATCAAGCGTTAGTAAAATATTAACACAATATTTTAAAAAATGGAAATTTACAAAATAATCACTGAAATGGTGGCCGAAAACCAAAAACATCTGCTAGAGATGAGAGGAAGAGGAAACTGAAGCGTTTAGTTAAGAAAAACCTTTTTAAAAGTGTGCGATTCTTGTACTGAAAATATAAAGATGGAGTTGAAGTTTCTATATCGACAACATTGAGATGTATCCATAAATTTCAATTTGAATCTCATGTACCAAAAACAAAACCTCTCATGACTGCAAAACAAAAGCGTATAAGATTGAATTAATGTAAATCAAGACGTTTATGGAGTGAAGAAGATTGGAAAAAAATATTATTTAGCGATAAAAGTATGTTTTGCTCTTCATATGGTAATCAAGGTACTGGAGTTTGGAGAATGAAGCAAGAAGCATTTGATAAGAAATGCCTTAAACGTTCTGTAAAATTTGCTGCTAGTATCATGGTTTGGGGTTGCATGAGTGCAGAAGGACCAGGAAAGTTAGGATGCATCGTCTATGAAAAGGTTGACTCAGATGTATCAAGATCAAGACATTTTGTAATATTACATGACTCCATCATCAGAAGATTTATTTGAAGATGATTTCATCTTTCAACAAGATTTAGCGTCACCACATACCTCGGTGTCAACTAAGAAATTCAATTGCATTAACTTAATATCAAAAATAAATAAATCAAATGGAAAATAATTTCTTTCTTATTACATTTTCTCAATTATTCTAATATTTTGAATATGAGTTGTATTATTATTTTTAATATAAAAATTATTAACTCAAATGTAAAGGATATAAGTCAAGTAAATTTTTGCACATATAATTTTTGTAAATTGTGAAATATATATATATATATTTTGACAAAAAGTCTCATAATTTTTTAATTTAATTATTATTATTATTTTTTTTTTTTTACTGTTACATGAATTTATACATGTGTGTATGTGTATAATAGTATATACAAACACACATTAAAATAATACATTTAGACAAGTCTAAGAATATGTATTCAAGAAAAAAGACAAAAGTATTTTTGAAATATGAACATTGTCAAAGTTAGTGTTTTCATGTGAGATACTGAATATGAAAAAATATTTCAAGGGGAAAAAAATCAGAATGTAAATATTATAAATTTCTGAATACGTTATTTTATGCTAGAAAAAAAAAAAAAAAAAAAAAAAAAAAAAAATCAGTTTTTCAGAGTGAAAATAAATCTTAGAAAAAAAACCTCTGTAACAGTGATCTCATTTTCTCAGTTCATTTGGAATTCCAAATCACAGCATCTTTTGCTCCTCTTCTGGCATCATAGCTTTTCTTATGACTTCATTCATCCACAGTCAATGGAATTTCCATTTGAACTAGTGGAATGTTTCTTTTATAGAATTGACAAGTTAAACATGTAAAGAAGTTTGTTTCATGTTATTTAAACAAATGTGAAAGTGTTCTAAAAAAATAAAGAGAAACTGTAAGGGGGGATAGTCTTTCTTTCTTTTCTTTTCTTTTTTTTTTTTTTTTAATGAATAATGCAAAAAAGTTTCCGAGGAAAAGAAAAATTTTCTTTGAATGTTGTTTGTGCATTTTTATGTTAGTCTCACTGCATTATATATACACAAGGATTCAACATTACTCATGTCTGAATATTCTGGGTGTTGAGATCTCCAAGAGTGAGAAGTATGCCTCATCCATCCAGAAAATGTTGAACAACCAATGAGCGTCACTTTTAATTCATGCCAAAGCCCACTTGACATGTGATTCCCTCATAGATGAGTCTCCCAGCTATAACTCCTGCAATGACTGCAATTTGTAAAGGATGCATTATCCAGTGGAGGATCCATCAATTCGGTGAATGAGGTATCCAATACCCTGGAAACTTTCCAAGAACTGCTACCCCCATGGATGATTATACTGCCCTCTACTAACATTTTTTGGCAGAAAAAAAATAAATAAATGATAACGTGAATGATCTATGAAATGGATCGTCCATGATTGTTTCACTTCATGAATGATTTTTCAAAAATCCAGTTTCTTTGAACCATTTTTGTTCAAAGCTTCAATACACCCAAGACATGTATAGAGCTATTCTTTGTTTTCAGTCCTTTCACCCTTCGAAATTTTTGCAATGCAATACTTGCTAACCCTCCATTCAAATAGAGCAACTTCATCTAGGGTGCTCGATCTGGCAATGATAACATTCTGAAACTGAACGAGAAATCCTCCTGTATCATGGTCTTCTACTGCAAGACTAATTTGCATAAATTGGCTGAATTTCTTGCATGTCAGTGTCGTCTGCTGGTGACTTCTTCAGTTAACATATTTTCATTATAAAAAAAAAACTTCTTTTTGACTCTTTCTTGCAAACCGCACAATTTAATCATTATTCCTTCCTTTTTAATAAATTTTTAGTTTTAAAGAACTTTTGGCTCACCTTGCATTTATTTATTTATTTTTCATTTTAATTGATTAAAATCAATATTTAGAATTGTTTTTAAAACTATTATAGATATCATAGAATCGCCAATATCATAGAAGTGTTATCCACAACAAAAACATCTATTGGCACTTAAAGAATGCTCTCCACTTTTGGCTTTGTACACAATAAGTTGAGAAATCAAATAGGTGTTAATAAAACCGCAAAACTCATATTTTTGTGTAAAGCTTTGAATTGTGCAGAACCTATTTATGGCACAGGCACTCGAGTTGTGTGCCCTGAGCACAAAAACTTAAACACGAAAAATTTCATAGTATGACTTTTTTAATATTTTATAAATCAATATGAAAGATTATAATAATAAGAATACCCTTTTCTACTGATAAACAGAAGTTGGGCAGATTATAAGTTTTCTTGTTAAATTTACTTTTTAAGCATAATCCAAATGTGCCTGGACCAAATTATTCATTTTGTGACTCATGAAAAAAAGATATATATGTATATACAGTAATAATATCATTTTTTTTTTTAATTAAAAAGCTCAGAATCAATGAGATAAAGAAATCTTACGTATTCCATCTAATCCTTTAAGAGAGTAACAGCTTTTTACAATACGGAAATATGCAAGTGCTTCTTATTAACTGCAAAATTCATTGTTTATGTACAAAATGTTTTGCATTATAAAGATCTTCTACTGTATATATTTTACTCTGTCAGTCACTGGTAAAACTGTCATGCCCTATACAAATTTCAGTCCACCAGCTAGAAGCAGCCTGAACGAAAAGCTCAACATAACCAGATACTTTCCATTCTCATGTAATCCAATGGGATTTTTGTTGCTTTGCATTATTAGTATATCTCATTCAAAAAAGTTTTCGAATTCTCTTTTGTAAATTCCACTCTTTGAACAAGTTGCCTTTTATCTTAGGAAGCAATTTAATAAGATAAATATTTCTTTTCAGGATTGAAATTTAGACCCTGAAGTTTACTTAATGAAGTAAAAAAAATAAAAAAAAAAAAAAAAAAAAGCAACCAATTCAAAGAGTGGAGTTTAAAAAAAAAATTCAAAAAATTTATTTTTTCATTGAGATATCCTGATAATAGAAAACAAAAATCCCATTGGATTACACGAGGAAGGACAATGAAGGGTATTTGACTATTGAGGACTCAATGTGTTAATATTAGCTGCAATGTACAGGAAGTTATAATTTCTCTAAGTTTTGATTTATTTTTCTACAGAATTTATAGAAATACAGAAACACATGTAATAAATTAAAAAAAGCTATAAAAACCATCCATTCATTATGAAATTAATTTTTTAGCATAAATTTAATAATGTTATGTAACAGAAATGTATAACTAGAATTATATGTCTCATTATTTGAGACATTCTTTGAACTGTGTTTTGAAACACAAATGTTATTATTATTATTTTTTTTTAATAATACAATAATTAATAAATGAATAATAAGAAAAAAAATAATTCCTTTGATATTAAAATCATAAATGTTTTGCTTAATTTTTATCAATATTAAAATTGTTTAAATGTATTGATCAGATTTTTAATAACTAAAGCCTGTGCACTTTTTGAAAATTATTAAGGGGGAAATTTTAGGCTACAAATGGTCATACAACAGCTCATCAATTAATTTCAGGTGTAGATTGCAATTGGCTGCTAATTATAATTTTACTGTACAAGAGGGCAAATGACCAAAATCATTGATCATGTACATAATTTTTCCATTGTAATTTCAAGGAGACTCGAGTAGTCATATAATAAAAGACAGGCAGTGAAATGATAGACATGCTACCACTATCAAGTGTGAGACTAACAGCTTTAAATACTTATAACATAGTACATTACTTACTTACCCACTCCTGAACATCCTTAGCTCTCTTCTAATTTTATGGGAAATATCCATTATTTTATAATTGTTCCTAGTGTGTTCAATGTGGTATTTTATGAAAAACTGTGTTTTTACAGGCTGGTTTTAGATATGTCACAATTATGTAAGTTTATAGATTTGCACCCTAGATATTTTTTAAGGGCCTGGAATCTCTGCTGCAGGTCTTTACCTGTGATTTTGCATGGATATTTTTTACAGCATATAATAAAATGCAATACTTAATACCATTTATGTCAATATATATTAACATCAGTTTTAAAGAATTTTATGAATATTTACGAGAGTGAGAAGTTAGAGGGCAGATAGATAAATAAGAGTCATAAATACTTATCTTTGTTGGAAAGTCCTAAAAAATGCCAAATTGGTTTGTTGATGTATAACAATAATGGAAGAATAGTAACCATATTTAAAAGAAAATATTTTTGACTTCAGATTGTCTGGCTGTATATTTGTGTTGAAATCTTGTAAATTATATGCAGATTGCCTGCCCATATTTATATTAACTATAGCATGATCGCTATTAAAAATAAAGCATATAGCATTTATAGTTCATAGTAGCAAGACAATTCAGAAATACTCAGTTGATATTTAAGTTAGTCTACTTTTATTTAATTTATTGAGAACTTTCACGCCCATGCTCTGGGGCATCATCAGATTTCTGATCTACTTTTGAAATTTGTCATTTTCTCTTAGCTTCTTCCTCGAAACTCAGTATGTGATAGGCTTTGATCAGGCAAATTTCAGAAGTTCACATTAGTCAAGATTTTCACTGTCTTACATGTTGTAATGTATACATGACTGATTTGTTAACTTTTTAGGACTTTCAAGTGGTTAGTTTTAGTTAAAGCAGTGGTAATTTTACTGAATTTATTATTGTTTTGGTGCTCTAATTCATTTAAATTTTCCTCCTCTTCATTCTTATATAAGCTTCAGATTTGTTATCATTAATATAACTATTTTTGTATATTCTTGTGGTTTCAAATGGATTAATTTGGTTTTTTTCATGGCAAATTTCATAAATCAGTCTCATATTCATTGTGCCGTGAGACAGTGAAAATCTTGATCAACATGAACATTTGTAATTTGCCCGATCCTAGCCTTATTGATGCTAGATAACATGACATGCTGAGTTTCAATGAAGAAGTAAAGAGAAGATACCAAATTTAGAAAACACATAAGAATTACTGATGATGCTGTGGGGTAAGGGTGTGAAAACTCAATAAATGAAGTAGGATGGTAAACTAACTCAAATATTATATAATCACTTTATTTTTAAATAAAAATGTTGTATTTAGCAATAAATACATTTTAGCCATAGAGAAGAAAGTTATGGAAGTTAATGTTGCGCTGCACTATTTCAAAGCATGGGTGTGAAAAAATGATTTAAAAAAAATAAAAATAAGAAAAAATCAGGTTTTTTTTATTAAAATCAGATTTTTTTGTTTTATTAACATTATTCGACTAAAAATAAATGTTAAGAAGTTAAGCGGGAAAACTCTTTTTTTAATTTAAATGTGAAAACATATAAGAAGCAATAAATATAAATAAACTAAATAAAAAAAATATATGTATGATGATATTAAAAAATAAATGTAAATTAAAAAAACCAAAAAAGTGTAATATTAGCCAACATAGGTACATTCTATCCCCCCCCCCCTTAAAGGAAAAAAAAAGTAATAATAATAAATAAAATAAATAAATAAATGATTAAGTGTAAATAGCTTAAAAGCATATAAGATCAATATATTTTTTAATGTTTTTATTATTATTGTCATTAAAATGTGCATACTATAACATCTTGAATATCACATTACGAAATTTTTTGAAGAGAAACTTTTTGGAGAATAATTATTGAATTAAAGGAAATCCAATGTGTATATAATATATATATATATAATACACACATTAGTTTGTGCAGTTTATTACCAATAAAATACATATGAATTCTAAGATATTTTCAAAAGATTAAAGTTTTAAAAAATTAAGAAAACTGAAACAACTAGCTAGGCCATTACCATTTCATTTCTAATTTTATAAAAGCCTAAGTAAAAAAGGAAAAATTGCTTAGAAATGCCTTGACCCGTTCAAAAACATAGTGATCGAAATTAGAAATAAGAAAAGTTAAAAATGAGGGATATACAAATCAAATGCTTCAGTTCAGATGATACAATATTTATTATACTTAAAAAAAAAAAAAAAAGAAACACTTAGGGCAGAGAATTTACGGTTTTGTATATAAAAAAACAAAAACAAAAATTAGGCTCCAAATGAAAGTAGTTAGCTTCAAAATAAGAATAGAAGATAAAAATAGAGTTGCAGAAACCCTTTCACTACCACTGGGACATATACGTCCCAAGCAGTACTGCCAGATTGGGGTAATTTTTTATTGAATATCCATCAATAAATTTCAATTGCAACGGTTGTATAATCATTCCGGAAAACATCTAACGAAGAAGTCTTCGAAGTTATTAGGCAATTAAAATTTAGTGGTAGATATCAAATACAAAGAATTCCCTCAATCTGGCAACACTGGTCCCAAGGGCACTTTATATTGGTAGTGAAAGGGTTAAAAGGACATTTTTAAAGTTTAAACACAGATTTTTTATTTTATTTATTTATTTATTTTTTTTTTTGGAGGGGGGGGGGTATTTGATGTAAATAACAATTAAGTTCAAGTTTTCTTATATTCTAAGACTCATATTGTCCCAAATTATAAAATTTTATTTTTGATTTAAATAAATGATTTTTTTTTAAATTGAAGTGACTTTAATCAAGCTGATTTAAATCGGCGTACCCTGTTTCAAAGATTTTGAAATTCATATGATTTTGGAAGTATATATGCTACACCTACCTGGAAGAATTCACAAAAAGTGTACAAAATCCGAGCGTATTTAGAACCTCTATCTGCATGAGTGCACAAAAAGTGCATAAACTGTACACTAGATTGAGCACAAAAAGTGCACAAAATCTGCGCGTATTTGGAACCTCTGTTTTAGCATAAAAGGTGCACACTGAATTGTGCACAAAAAGTGCAGAAACTGTACACTAGATTGGGCACAAAAAGTGCATAAAGAAAAGTGCACAAAATCTGAGCGTATTTGGAACCTCTGTTTCTGCATAAAAAGTGCACACTGAATTGTGCACAAAAAGTGCATAAAGAAAAGTGCACAAAATCTGAGCGTATTTGGAACCTCTGTTTCTGCATAAAAAGTGCACACTGAATTGTGCACAAAAAGTGCATAAAGAAAAGTGCACAAAATCTGAGCGTATTTGGAACCTCTGTTTCTGCATAAAAAGTGCACACTGAATTGTGCACAAAAAGTGCAGAAACTGTATACTAGTTTGTGCACTTTTTGTGCATAATTCCATGAGTGCACTTTTTGTGCACAATTTGATTAGTGCACTTTTTATGCAGAAACTGTGGTTCCAAATACGCTCGGATTTTGTGCACTTTTTTTTTGCACTTTTTGTGCAGACTTTTTCTAGCTGGGTGGATTACTTAGTTTGAGAAAACTGAACAAAAGGTAATGAAGAAAAAAAAAAAAAAAAAAAAAAAAAAAGAGGAGGGGGCGTCAAAAAAAAAGGTTTTTAGAGAATAGGGATTGCGCCCTCTAGCGGGGAGAAATGGTGGTAAGCCTTGAGGGTGGGGCGTGCAAAGACCTATTCAACGATATAAAGAAAGTGTAAATCGGATGGAAAGAAGCTGAGAAATGAACAAAAAACTGAAAAATTTTGAAAGTTAGGAAGAATTGGCGCCAAATAATTGGTTAAGTAAAAAGGGGAAAATGTCTAGTGTAATTAGTGAAAACCAAGTCCTTGGGCTACAGAAAAATTTATTACGTTAATTTGGGTGAGCTTTAGATTGAAATTTGAAGAAAACATAACTGTAAATTGGTTCCACAGGCGCCAAAATGCGTTAACTTAAGAAAAGCGCAGGTTGGATATCTTAGTTTGAGAAAAATAAACAAAAGGTAACAAAAACCGCGAGTCTGAAAAGAGAAGTTGAAAATTTACGGATTTTGAGGAATAGGGATTGCGCCCTCTAGCGGGGAGAAATGGTGGTACGCCTAGAGGGTGGGGCGTGCAAAGACCTATGCAACGATATAAAGAAAGTGTAAATCGGATGGATAGAAGCTGAGAAATTAACGAAAAACTGAAAAATTTAGAAAGTTTAGTAAAATTTGGCGCCAAATAATTGGTTAAACAAAAAGGGGAAAAGGTCTTTTGCGATTAGTGTAAACCAAGACTTTAGGCTACAGAAATATTTATTATGTTAATTTGGGCGAGCTTTAGATTGAAATTTGAAGAAACCAATACTGTAAATTGGTTCCACAGGCGCCAAAAAGCCTTAACCCAAGAAAAGTGCTGGTTGGATAATTAATTTTGAGAAAAATAAATAAAAGGTATGTGAAAAGACATTGTCATAATTTTTCTTGACCTAAATTTGCACGTAAGGGAGAACTGAATTTTGACTGTAAAGAAAATTCATAGAAAATTCAATACAGCCAAAGTAGCGTTACATATTTTTGATATATATATATATATATATTCCCAGTTATATTTTGTCCACTTTTAAATATTTTACATTTAACCCAACTTAGGTTTTACGTTTAAAATTATACCATAACGATAAAAAAAGATTATTTTAGCATAAGAATCCGCAGAGGTCTACCAACCAAAAGCATGTACTTAATTCTGTTATAATTTTTAGTTTTTGGCTACATATTGTTGTAATGCATAATTTTGCAAATTTTGTAAAGTGCACGTAGAAACGCACAGAAAAGTTCTCCTATTTGTAAACCGTGGGAAAAAAATTAAAAGAAAAAAAATCCATATTCATTAAGATTTTCGATATCTGGAAACTCGATTTATATACCACGTAATGCACTATATACGGCATAGTCATAGATAGAGTAATTTATATAGATCTATCATCCCCATGTTATCATGCAAAGATTTTTGATACCGAAAAAAATATTTCGCATCAGACATTAACTGGTATTAAAACTCAGCAATTGTAATAAGAATAGAATGATGATGAATTTTCAAAATGTCGAAATATTGCGTCTTTTAATTCTTTTAATAAATTTACCAAAAAAGAAATGGGATAAGTAGCACATCGTTAAATTACTTAAAAAAAATAATCTAGTGTGTCACTGACACGACTTTCTCTTACCCTGAAATTTAAAACTATAAATACAAGTTGCAGATTAAAAGGTAAGATAACGAGTACTGTTATGTAAACCTGTGTTAAACAATTCATATTAGGCTTCTGAAGAATTTTATATGGTAATTAGTTCTGTGTGAGGGGGAGCTACCGCCCCCCTCAACCCCCCGTTTCATTAATGCACCTACATTTACATAGAATTTAATTCGGTTATTAAAAAATAATTCTGTTTTTAAAAAATAATTTATTAAAGTTATTATTTAAAAAAAATATATCTTATGATAATGCAGACGATTTCCATATTAGAGAAGTGGTATAACACCAAATATCCAAAAAAAAGTCCATTTTATTCTCATCATTAAAAAGAAGGGGAAAAAAAAAAAAAAAAAACGATTTTTTTTCAGTTTTTTTTTTTTTTCGTTAAAAGTAAAAAGAATCGATAACTTTGTTTTAAATTATCGCAGATCGATGGTTCAACCATTCGTTTTAAAGGTATTGGCGAGCTCTTTTGAAAGATACTCATCATGAAAATTTACTCCCCTCGAGGGAGGACTTCCCCCCCAGGGGGGGAGGCGAGGCTCCTACATACACAAAATTTTTTTGCCAGTTAACTATCTCTATTACAAAAAATATATATTCGTTTCATTTGGTTTAGTTCAGTCTATAGACGTTAAACTCTACTTTCCTGCAATTTCCCCCATAGACGTAATGTATTAGACTTCTCTTGTTTGTCCCTGTACACGAACTTTAATATAATCTATATATTCATGGGTTCTTTTTAAATTAGATTATAACTAGCGATAAATATCTTTTAAAATTATAATCATATTTATTATTTATCAACTAATTATCGAAAAGGTTACTCACCCTTTCTTCTTTTCACGGCCGACTTGAAACTTAGGGAGTTAGAAGAGAATATCGATGACACAAAATAATATTTCTGGAGCTTTTTTCTTTTAACATATTTAATTAAATGATGATGATGGAGGTCTATGTACAATGAAATATATGTACAAAATTTGACGATTAATAAAACAATTTTCAAATTATTTCTACTTCACATAATGAATAACTTTCTGTATATTCAAAATATTCAGTTTTCTTCTTCTTTAATAAAACAGAATCATAATAAATTTTAAGACACCGTAAAAGTGCCTTTCCTTTCAAGTCTACATCATTTTAACACTCCACTTTCGAATCGAAAGTGCATCTTATTCTAATAAAACCAAAAGAGAATAAAAAATAAAAATAAAGCATTCCCGCTGTCACGACAGGTGGCCGAAAAACAGAGGGAAAAGAATGGGGGGAAGGCACTGATGTTGCAACATACTCCCACCTTGAGCATGGAAAGATTCTGTACATGCTCAACAAAATATTAAAGAAAAAGGAAAACTGTTTACATTCTAAAATATTCTTAGTAAAATAAAAAAAAAACTAATAATAAACAATATAATATAAAAATAGTTCAGAAAAATGTTCAAGTCATTTTGGACTTAAAGCTTTATAGTCAGTTTAGATATTAAAGTTTTTTCACTGGGTTGATAATTCTACCAAATCTAGAGGTCTGCATTTGATTCTTGTTTACAGTTGTATCACTAAGTTCTAAAGGGCAAATCCTCTGTAGTGGTCGTAAAATTTCACCATTCATGGTTTTCAGTTTGGCAAGACGAAATTGTCCATCTTTACCAGGATAGAGTTCCACCACTTTGGCCAATGGCCACTGAATGCGTTTCAAGTTGTCATTTTGCACTAAAACTAAATCTCCAATTTTAATATTGCTGGTAGGAGGTTTCTTTAGATTGTTAAATTCACGAAGAGATCCCAAATATTCAGTTCTAAATCTCTTGCGAAGATCGTCTTTTAGTTTTTGTCGGTATTCAAATCTTTTTCTCAGGTTATTTCTTTCTATAAAATCCAAGTCAGGTACTCCTGTTTCACGGAGATCTTTCAAAAACATTTCAGGTGTGAAAGGTGTTAAATCTTCAGTATCCTCAGATACATATGTAAGTGGTCGTGAATTCACCATACATTCTGTGTCGCAAATGGTAGTATATAACTCTTCATAGTTCAAATGGGCTTTTCCTAAAACTCTTTTCAACATTGATTTGATAATGCGAATCAATCTTTCCCAAAATCCACCCCACCACGGAGAGGCCGGTGGGTTAAGTTTCCATTTAATTCGTTTTATAGTGGCAAATTCTTCAATCTGTACCCAATCCACAGAATTTAATTCTTTTCTTGTCGCAACTAAGTTGGTTCCATTATCACTGTAGATGATACGTGGTCGTCCTCTACGTGAAATGAATCTTCTCAAGGTCTGTATGAAATTCTCTGTTGTCAAGGAAGTCGTCAATTATAGGTGAATAGCTCGAAAAACTGCACATGTATACAGAACTACCCAACGTTTGCTGCCATCTTTTAAGAATAGTGGACCAAAAAGATCTGTTCCTGTAATTTCAAAAACACCAGCTTCTCTCACTCTATCTTCAGGCAGAGGTGAACTCAGCACTTCAGCAGCTTTCGAAGAGAATCTCTGACACTGGACACATCTATGCAGAATCTTTCTAATGGTTTTCCTGCATCTTATTATCCAGAATTTCTCTCGAATTGCTGACATAAGAATTTGTATTCCTGCATGATTCATCTCTGTATGTTCATTTTCAATAATTCTATGGGTTACGTTATGGTTCGCTGGCAAAACTACTGGATATCTAAAATTTTCTGAATCTTTTCGCATTGATATTTTAGTTTGAACTCTGATGACTCCCATTTCATCAACAAATGTACGCAAAGAGGATAAGTTTTTCTTAAAATTTAAATCTTGATTCTGAACAAACTTCATAATCGTAAGTTCAGCCCTTTCTATTTCTTCAACTGTTAAATTGGTCATTACTCTTGCTCCTTTAGGCTTTTTAACATTTTCTTTAAATCTGAGTATCCATGCTGTGACCTTTAACATCTTTTTATAGGAGGAACATTTCTCGTAAAAGTCTATGTTTTCCGATGATACATTGGCTGCAGAAACTATTGTTTTTCTTCTCTCTGATTCTATTACATTTAAATCAGGTTCTAAAACTTCGTTAGGCCAAAATTCTGAAGATCTTCTTAACCAAGAAGGTCCTTCCCACCACCGGGATTTTAAGAGAAATTCAGCTGTACAGCCCCTTGATGGCAAATCGGCAGGATTGAGCCTCCCTGGTACGTATTTCCACTTCTCTGGATGGCTGAGGGATCTAATTTCTTGCACTCTATTGTAAACAAAAGGTGCCCAATTTTCATTTCTTTTGATCCAAAATAGAGCATTTGATGAATCTGTCCAAAAATGTGTTGGAATACTCGGCCGTCTTAGATCTGTTTTCACATGTTGCGCTAGTCTTGCTCCTATGGTACAGGCAAGAAGTTCTAGCCTGGGAATGGTGACTGACTTCAATGGGGCTACCCGAGATCTGGCTTGCACAAGTTGGCAGGTAATGGCATTAAAATTTTCTGCTCTTAAAAAAATGCAAGTTGCATAGGCTGCTTTGCTTGCATCGCAGAATACATGAAGGCTCATTTCCGTATTCACCGGATCAGGTACAAGGAGTCTTGGAATAGCAACGTCATTCAACTTATGTAGTCCCCTTTTCCATTTCTCAAATTTTTTCCCAACACATTCAGGTAATTCAGAATCCCAACTCACTTTTAGTTGCCAACATTCTTGAAGTAAAATTTTTGGTGCTAAGGTTACAGGACAACTATATCCGATGGGGTCGAATACTTTATGGGCTACTGACAATATTTGTCTTTTGGTAACTGTCTTGATTTTTTCTTGATTTTCTCGCAAATCTATACTTAGTGAATCATTGTTTAAATCCCATAATAATCCCAAAACTGGAACATTTCTTTTCTTGGAGGGAGTAGAATTTTCTTCTGTTGGATTGATAATATTATGCTCCCACCCTCTTAGATCGAATTTTGCAGTACTAAGGATATATTTAGACTCCGAAATAAATTTTTCAAGTTCTTCGGCACTCTCTACACTAGTAACACTATTATCTACATAAAAAGATTCTGCTAGTTTATCAGCAGTTTCTTTTAGTTCGTCGTTAACCTGTTGCAAGTGGTAATTTAGAGTTGCTCCTAACAAGTAGGGACTACAAGTAAGGCCAAATACTACTCTTGTATGCTGAAAAATCTTAATATTTGAAGGATCACCCTCCTCCCACCACAGGAATCTAAGATATGGTCGGTCTACTTCGCTGAGCTGAATTTGTAGGAACGCTTTACGAATATCTGAAATTACCCCAATTTTTTTTTTTTAAACGAAATCTATTAATTACAGAGGGAATTAGTTCCACTAAGTTGGGACCCTTTCCCAAACAATCATTAATAGAAGGAGAGCCCTTTTCTCTCGCTGACCCATCAAAAACTGGACGAATTTTAGTTGTGGAATTTTCTTTAATAACTGCTCTGTGGGGCAGAAAATGTTCATTCAGATTATCACTGTATGGCTCAACTTCTTCAATGATTTCTTCTGCAAGCCATTCGTCAAAAACTGCTTCGTAAGCTTCTAATCTTCCAGATTTCTTCAGTGATTCCACGCAATTCTTCAATCTTCGCTCAGCAATTTGTCTACAGCTAGGTAGTGGAGGATGGACTTCAATCCATGGAAGGCTTACTTCATATCTGCCGTCTTCAACAGTTTTAATATTTTGGTTAAAATATTCTTCAGCAGCTATGTCTAATTCTTCTCTCGTGTTCTTATTTCCTGAATCCAAAATTCCTAAAGTATCCAGGGACCAAAGATCTGAAATCTGTGCATTGGCCACATGAAGAGATAAAACAACATTTGTACTATCGTTGGAACTAAATTCTTCAGTTTTACCCATCAATGTCCAACCTAATTTTGTTTCAAAGGCCACTAAACCCTTCGAGAGTAATTTACTTTTCCCTGTAAAAAGTTTCCCACATACATCTGCACCAATTAACAAATCCATTTCTCTATTTTTATTTCTTCTAAATTTTGTAGAGTTGTCATAATCTGAAAATTGAATTCCCCGCCTTCTTGCTTCGTTAATCCATGGCCCATTTCGTAATTTAGGTACTTCTGCGCAAATTTTTTCTTGATCAAGAACTTCAAAATTACACAAATAGTTTTTATTTAAATCACTTAAATTTATTCTATATCGTAAATGATCATGTGTTTGTTGTAACCCACCAAACAAACTATGGTTTAATTTTTCTTGCCCTGTAGGTGTATAACCAATTTTCTTTATTATTTCTTTTTTCAAATAAGATTTCTGAGATCCTGAATCAATTAATGCTCTGATAATGTATTCTTTATCTTTATTGATTAACCTTAGCGTTAAAGTTTGGAGTAACACTTTTTGATTGCAAGTTTTGTTGGACAAAGTGGTATTTTCATTTGTAACTTGTTTTGCAGAATTATTTTCTTGACACATTATATCGAAATGACGGCGAGAACAAATACGGCATTTTACAAAGCAGCGGCAATTTTTTGCCAAATGATCTTTAGAGAAACACACAAAACAATGACCACGTTTCATCAAAAAATCTCTTTTTTCACTGAATTCTTTAGTTTTGAATTCTTTACAATCCTGCAATAGATGTTTTTCGCTATTACAAAAATTACAGAAATGTCGTTTATTGCCTGAATTATTATTGTAAAGGCCAGCTGCAGTTGATGGACGAATTTTGTTTATTTTTGGTGATTCATAACTTTCTTTCTTATTTGATGTGGTGGAAATATGTTCTGAGTGTTGGGCATTTGAAATTAGTGCAGTAGCTTTTTCGCGACTAACAACTTCTGTTTTTAAAATTTCAATCATTTCTGAAACTTTCCACTGATCATCATCGCCGTATTTTTTCGTTATTTCTAAAACTATGTCTGCTGGTAAAAGTTTTATGAAAATTGGGCAAAATAACGTGCTGTAATTTTCTTCTTTTATCCCTAGGGATTCTAGATTTCTTATTTCTGTCTGACATGTGTCCAGTAATTTTCTTAATTCAAATATATCGTTGGATTTTTTTACAGGACAAAGATTTAGTAATTTATTTAAATGTGAATTAATTAATAATGTTTTTTTACCAAATCGATCTTTTAATGTTTCCAGAGCCGCGTAATAATTATTGTTTGTTAGCGTGAAACCTTTTATTGCATCAGCAGCTGCACCACTTAAATATGATCTTAAATAGCTAAATTTATCAATATTTGATAAAACTGAATTCTTATCGATAGCTGCTTCAAATTGATCCATAAATCTTTGGAAATCGGTTGGATCACCGTTAAATCTATCAATGTTTAAACGAGGAAGATTAATATAACCTTGATCTAATTTTGGTGTTCTATTATCTTCTATTACGGGGCTAGTCGATAAAATGTTAGAATTACTACTATTTTTTATTTTAATCATTTTACTTTTTACTTTAGTTTTCCAAATCAAAATATTTGAATTATATTCATCGCATTTTAAAACTTCCTCTTCAACCTCTTCTACTTTGATATTTTTCTGTATTTCATCATCTAATGAATTCAGTTCCCTATCTTTTAAATTTAACTCTTCTAAATATTGTTCTAACTCTTCTTCTCCAACATCAATTTCCAATAACCTGCCTTCGATTTTATTTAACTTCGTGGTTTGCGCTCTAAGAACACTTCTTTTTTGTTTTTGAATTACACTCATTATGCTAATTATAAATAACAAATCTTTTAAAATATTATTATTTGATCAATTATCAAATAAAATTTCTTGTCAAAGTAGTTAATTAAACGAAAACATTTCAAAGTTATGCATTCATCATATTAATATATAATGCAATAATTCAAAACACAAAGTATTGCACAAACCCAAACTAAAATATTCTTTTGTTTCATTTTTATCAAAGGAACAAATTTCAAGAACAAAACTAATAATATAAATATCATTTATTATTTATTTCAAATGTAAGTTAAAACGAAACTTTTTCGTTGAAACCAAAACTTTTTCTCTTTATTTATATATCATCAAAAGAACAAATTTTCAAATATTCAATTAAAATAACATTTATATTTCTTTATTTCGATGTTGGAGAAAGTAATCAAGTCGGCCGTCCCTGTTCTGGGGCGCCACTAATTTAATATAATCTATATATTCATGGGTTCCTTTTAAATTAGATTATAACTAGCGATAAATATCTTTTAAAATTATAATCATATTTATTATTTATCAACTAATTATCGAAAAGGTTACTCACCCTTTCTTCTTTTCACGGCCGACTTGAAACTTAGGGAGTTAGAAGAGAATATCGATGACACAAAATAATATTTCTGGAGCTTTTTTCTTTTAACATATTTAATTAAATGATGATGATGGAGGTCTATGTACAATGAAATATATGTACAAAATTTGACGATTAATAAAACAATTTTCAAATTATTTCTTCTTCACATAATGAATAACTTTCTGTATATTCAAAATATTCAGTTTTCTTCTTCTTTAATAAAACAGAATCATAATAAATTTTAAGACACCGTAAAAGTGCCTTTTCTTTCAAGTCTACATCATTTTAACACTCCACTTTCGAATCGAAAGTGCATCTTATTCTAATAAAACCAAAAGAGAATAAAAAATAAAAATAAAGCATTCCCGCTGTCACGACAGGTGGCCGAAAAACAGAGGGAAAAGAATGGGGGGAAGGCACTGATGTTGCAACACGAACCATTTGCTTGATCTTAACGAAAAGCTTACTGTAGCATCCCTATATGATACACATTTAGAATACCAAGTTTGAACTTTCTGCCATAATTTGTTTTTGAGATATGCTGATAACAGACAGACACACAGACAGACACAGAGACACACAGACAGACACACAGACAGACAGACACACAGACATACACACAGACCATTTGCTAAAAACATGATTTTCATATTCAGGGGACCTCAAAACGTGTAAATATAACAAAATCTCGCGTTCGAAAATTTGACCCAAAAACAATACTTTCTCTACCTTATGGGTAAGAGAAAGTAAAAAGAAAGAAAAAAAGAAAAGAAAAAAGAAAAAAAGAAAAAAAAAGAAGAAAAAAAAAAGGAAAACTTATAAAATTAAATTCCATTTACTTATAGTTTAAGTTTAAAAATTTTCAGAAGTTTAAGTATAATACCAATTTAGCAAAATTAGATTAAACTCAAACTATGCCAAAACGTCTTTACACTTACACCACTTCACCCTTTATGAAATATCTGTATACGAATAATACACAAATTATTACGTAATTAGAGAATTATAGGATAAATAGTATTTTTTTCATTAATTTTTATTAATCGATGTTTTTATATGACAAATTAATTCAAAATACATACATTTTATTATAAAAATGAAAAATTAAATTTTTGAAATATCAAGTTTTATAATGTTAATTTCCATTAATTGTCGGAAAATATTCTAAAAGCTTCTTTCATCATTGTAAATAACATGAATATTTTACCTTTACATTGTGTCGTCTTTATTACTGCCAACTAACTTTTAGAGAATTCAAGTAGTTCACAAAATCAGAAAACAAAGAGTTTTCAGTTCATTCTTGTAATGAATGAATTAAATGACATCACTTTAAAGTGTTTCAGATATTGATATTTCACTGCTTTTTGAAAAATGGCTTTTACATAATAGCTAGGAGCCAAACGTTGTTATTTAAATGTATTTTGGTCATAAATGATTGGTGAGAAATTTATGACGATGAAAGTAATTCATTGTTTAAATTTTTTCACTAAAGAAATGCGTATTCTTCAAAGTTTAATGAAAATAAAACTTATTTGTAATATTATTTTATGTACAGTACCTGGATGACCAAGTATACTCCGCCTCAAAGTAAAAGTAATTTATAATGTAAATAGAGTGATTTCTTTTCGGAAATATATTTCTTATCGGTTTGCCCAGAGCAGAGCACTGGTTACTAGTGAAATCTAAATTCAAAATGAGGAATATACGGTATATAAGGAAATTCAAATCAAATTATCATAAATATGTAACTATATTTTCCTATCAAAATCGCTCAAGTAATTTCCTAGAAAACCAGATTTCTGATGTAGTTTGTTCCGGGCAAAGTGCAAGTTACCAGCAACTGGTAAATTTCCTAAAGAAGGCGATACATAAGAATGGTTTTTTATCACAAAAAATCTGTGTACCTATTTTGCTTTTCAAAATCATTCCAGCGACTTCCAAAATAACCACGTTACTGTAATATTTCTAACGGGTGGAATGCGGTTTACCTAGTTATAATGCAGTTAATTGTATTTCAAATGGAACTGTCACCTCAAAAAAAAATACTAATTCTGTTTTTTTTTTTTTTTTCTAATTCAAAATCAGTCTAGTTCAAGTTATAGCAATTTCACAGAGAATCAAGTTTCTACCTTGGAAGAATGATATATGATGAGATGACATGTCCGGAAAACATGAAGCGGAAATCATAACCGGAGAAGTCATTAAGTAACACAGCTAGATGAAAAAAAAAATCTGCATTATTTTTGTAAAATTGTGTTATGTGAGTCATTCGAGATGAAAATCATTGTAATTATGGTCTCAGTGCAATCAAATAAATAAGAAATAAATAAAATAATACAGTACTAGCTGATGTTTTGGTAGAGTCAATATGACGCCTGCGATTGCGGCAGCAAACTTAGGTAGACAACAGTTAACCTTATTTGTCCTGCATGCTGATATGTCATGTGCAAAATTATTTTATATCATTCGTCAACGGTGCCATTTTTTACAACTGGTGGTGTGAGGGTTTACATTGATCACTAAGTTTCCTGACGATGAGGAATTGTCAAATGGGTTTTACTTCTCATAAAACCTTTATCTCTAAGCTTTATGATCATGCTTAGATCTATTTCTGCGCGAACCAAATATCTGTCACGTTTTGCAACAGGTGGAATAAGGGTTAACAGCGAAAGCTAACTTCCTGAAGATAATGATAAGTCAGATTTTATTGCCGTCTCAAAAAAATCTTTAGACCTAAGATCGAAATCATTTGAACCGCTATCTACAAAACCAAGTTTCTCCAGTATTTCCCAACGAGTGTAGTGATGGTTAACAATGAACTCTAACTTCCCTGAGCACAAGGATATGTCAAATGCGTTTGTCATATATAGGTTAACTCTATAACAGATATTCATTAAATTAGCACCTTTAAATATACCTATGTAGAGAAGAAAACTTTCTCATCACAAAAAAAAAAAAAAAAAAAAAAAAAAAAAAAGAAAAAAAAAAATTGTAAATGGCCTTGTAATTAAATATTTTGAATCTTTATAATAATTTTATTAAAAGTGTTAATAATGGTTTTTCAAATTCTTTTTAGCAGCTTCTACGCTGTCTGTTGCATACGCATAAGGTAAGCAAGACATAAAATATTGATTAATATATATATATATATATATATATATTCCAAATTTTATTTTTTTAAAAAAAGCTTGGTTTACGATTTACTCTTCTTATATGAAATTATTAAAATGTAGCACTTGCATTAAAACTTAAATTTGATATAAGTTTTGCAAACAATATTTTGTAAATTTTAATTAGTCGGCATAACTTTAATTAAAAAAAAAGTAGCAGCTAATTTTGCTGTAATTTATTTCAACAACAAAAAATTACAAAAAAATTTCTACCTACATTTTATTTGCATTTTCTTTGAGTTAAATTATTGAGCTTTTCGAAATTTGTATTAAAAAACTATATCTGAGTTTAATGATAGTGATATGTTATTCTTATATTTACTTAACACTTCACTAAACATTTTAATTATCCAGAACTTGAAATTCTATGCATTTCGACATTTTCATTTCCTCTGTGTTAAAATGCATATCTCAAAATAATTATGTGTGGGGAAGTCATTTTTAAGACATTAACTGCGGAGATAATTATGCCCAATGCATTGCTGAAAATATTTGGTAATCACGAGGGATATAATTTACGATACGGAAACTTTGAAGAAAAGTCACATAAAAATGTTGATAATGTAACTAGTAAATGAATTTTATTTATTTTTCTTTATCATAAAAATAAATTGTTTCTTAAAAAAAAAAAAAAAAAAAAAAAAAAAAAATGTTAGTTTAAATAATGTTTAAAAAAATATGAGAAACACTAATGGCTTGTAATTTGCAGGGTTCTTTTAAAAATATTTCACCGAAATACCTTGTTTTTAAAAAAAATGTTATTTTTATTTACTTAATTTTTCCCTAAAAACCACACTTTATAATGTGACAAAAATAATTTCTATTCAACATTAGTTATGATACTGCGAGATTTGTAAGTCTTGAATTTAAATAATTTTTTTATCTTTTAGAAAAATAATTTTAATAAAATAAATAATATTACAGAAAAATTGAATATTAGTTATAAATTAATTAATTTCTGCAATAAATATTTTTTTTCTATAATTTTTATTAATATTTTGAGTTTTTTTGTTATATAAGTTAGAAAAAATCAATTTTCACTCAGATTTTGTAATTTAAAAGCTCTCACAAGCTATGTGTCTCTTATGAGAAATGTCTTATTTCTATTTAAGAAGAAAATGAAAATAGAATAATAACTTGGATTTCAGTTTTTTATTCATAATTTCTTATTTCTATATAAAATTAAAAAATATTCTGGTGTGTAATTAGCACACGACTCTTGTTACTACTACTACGAATATTATAATATTTTTTCGATGCTATGTTGTCAGAAGACGTAAACTTGATCTAATTAATCAGACGGTTAATAATTTTACTTTAGTTTCAAACTAATAGAAACATCCTAGGAACATCTAAACGATTCTTTATATAGCGAGTTTAAAGAAAATCATTTAAGCCGTTTGTTCAGACACCCATTTTCGAAATCTAAAACTGACCAAACTAATAAGGGTAAAAAAATAATAACATTAAATTTACTGTACGAAAAAAAATGATGCATACAAAGTGACATAAGAAAATCTTTAAAGTCGTTTTTGAGATATGGACATAAATTAAAATACCATCTCACTTTCAATTTTCGATGCTCTACTTCCGGTTTTCCATTTTTTAAGAAATGTTCGCAAATTCATATCTGCACCGTACTAGTCTTTATATGAATTTTTTTATTTTCTATTTCTTCTATTCTTATTCTTCTATTTTTTATTTTCGTCTTGAAGATATGATAGTAGACGATCCCCCCCTCCTTCCCAACCACACACACACACACGCAAGCACACTGGCCAAATGCCGAAAACCACATTTTAAACTCAGGAGACCTTGAAACATATAAATTAGGTGAAAACTCGGCATCGAAATTTTTGACAGGATACAATACTTCCATTAAGGGATAAAACAAAACAAAAAGAAAAAAAAACTATAAAGTAGCATTATTTATTATATTATACAGTGCGATTCAGTTATAAATAATGTCTAGTATCTCTTACATAATGAAACTTAGAAACATAATATTTATAGGTTATATATATTTATAATACGAAGTTTTGAATTTTATTGTTTGTTCTAAACTACATAAAATATTTGAAAAATTTTTGCTCACTTCTAGATGTAATGAAATGAAAACGTCCTTTTTTTGTGATTTATTACCAAACTAGCAGGCTTTGCCCGCTTCGCTGGTCATTATATCGAAATGAATTCTCAATATTACATATCATTAATAATAAAAAAAATCTCAAAAAAAAAAAAAAAGAAAGAAAGAAAGAAAGAAAGAAATCAGTCAAAATGTAAGTTAAAGTTCCCGCTACCTTCAGTAGCGGTTTTCCTGCTCCCCACACTTTTCGAATCTCGAGCCCCAATGCCTTCGGCAGTACCTTACCTATTTTTTACTACCTTTCCCATACGGGTAATGTTGAAAGTTTGCAAAATTTCCTCCCATCAAAGTGCATATTTCGTACACTTAATCAACACCCACTGAGCAAAATTTATCATTCTAAAGTAATCTGGAGTATATTTAAGCTTGAAACGTGTTTTTTACCTCGCCAGCCCAGAAGGGGGGGGGGGGGTAGCGAAATCCCTTTATAGTGCATCTTGCATGCCTAACCAGACATGAAAAAAAATCGAGATCCTGAGATTATTTGAAGTAAAATTATGTTTTAAAACGTGTTTTTTACTCCCCTGCTCATAAAGGAAAGATAGGGGAGGGGATTTTTCAAAATCTCTTTATACTATGAGTTAGGTACATATAACCGACCCACACATCAAAAATCTCCTTCCTAAGATAATTTAGTGAAGAGTTACACATGAATACATGTTTTTTGTCCCCACCTTCCAAGAACGGTACAGCGGAATTTCACAAAACCCCTTTGTAGTGTGTGTGTTGAGTATGCACGCGTAACCAACCGACATATCAAAAAAATCGTTTTCCTGAGGTACTTTGGAACAGAGATACTCTTAAAAAATGTGTTTTTGACCCCACTCCGCCCTTAAAGGAGGGAGGGAGGGGGAAATTTCGTAAAATTCCTTGATAGTGTATGTTGAGAAGGCATAACCAACCCACACATAAAAATTAATCTTAGTGTGATAATTTTAAGCAAAGTTATGCTTGAAAACGTGTTTATTGCTCTCCCTTCATTGAGGAGGAAAATGGGGAAATTCTCAAAATCCCGTTGCAATGGGTGTTGGATAGACGTAAATAAGCCATACACTAAAAATTGTGGCCTCAGCTCCTATGGATTTCTTCGGACAAATTTTACCCGCTTGGCTGGCCACTATATTTAACGAAAATTTTTTTCTGTATCGCTTTATAGATAAAAAATAAAAATAAAATTCATTGAAATTGCTCAAAAGCTCGCTTCCGGTGTGTGTCGGTATTGCATGCGTCAATGCCATACCAGTGTACTCCCACTTTTGTGCTTATCAAATGACAATTTCGAAACAGACAGTGTCGAAAAAATTCAAGTAGCCCATTTATATTTGAATTTTAATTACATATGAACAACACTGTAACGTACTGTACATAATATTTACTTTTACGTTATTTCCTATATTTATTCGATTTTTCCGGTCGACCATAAAATGACAGCAATTTCACGTCAAATATAATATTACAATATGCTGTGAGACAACTAACTTTTTGTGACTATATGTATTTCATAGTTAGTTAACAGTGGTTGGAATACAGAAAAATAAATAAATGTTTAACCTTATCGTGGTACAGGTTTATTATAGTTCCTCTTGGTGACTTTTGAATTTTTGTCAAAATTTTAAACAAAAATACATAATTTATGAGAATATTGTTTCTGTTTCTTTCTTTCTTTCTACCTATCAATTTTTTTCTCAATATTTTATAATTTATTTGTTCATGAGCTTTATGGGCTACTTGGCTTAAAGTTGCTATCACGAAAGTAGACTTCTTGGCGAAAAATATCGTATCTAATTCAGCATCAAAATTAAAAAAAAATTACCCTGCATTATGAATAAGTAAATCTGAATTTAATGCTGAATTAGCTTTCATGCCAAAAGTATTTTACGTGCCAATAAATAAATGAACAAATAAAAACACTATTAAAAAGAAATCTAGAATTGAAGTATGTTAAAAAAGATTATGAAACAAAATTTGCGAAATATGTTGGATTTTCATTATTATTATTTAGTTTTGATAATGACGTCATTTTGTCACAGCCTAAGAAAATTTATTATTTAATATTTCTTTTACTATTCGCGTGAAAATATATTTTATTATATGTCGTAAAATAAATCAACTCGTATTATTATTATTATTTTTTTTTTTTTTTGGCAACAATTAAAAATTAAAATAATTATTTTTAAAACGTTATTTTAAAAGAAATATCAATTTATTGAATAGCAATAAAGTTCAAATTGACTCTAGAAAACGTTTGTATGGGAAATAGAAAAGGGCTGTTTTTAGGGTTTTCCCGGAAATTATTCGATTTTTTCTCGCCTTTTAAACCTTCCCTAGACCTCCACGAACATTTCAAGACTAAGATAAGATAAATCCGTTCAGCCGTTCTCGAGTTTTAGTGAGACTAACGAACAGCAATTCATTTTTATATATATAGATAATTTGAAATTGCAATTTTTATCATTAGTTGCTAAATTTTCTTACAATGTCAGAATCGAGTGATTTTCGGGATTTTATGAATCATATATAAAAAAAAAAAAAAAAGAAAAACATATATATTTAATCTAAAGCAATTTATCCAATGAAGACAGAGTTAGTTACAATTCACAAGCATATCAAGTACTTTTAGAAGAAGTATGAGAAAATAAAAAACAAAACAAAAAAAAACAATATTATGTATTTCAAGATAACCTACTCAGATGTGCAATAAATAAATAAAATAAAAATGAATCCATTTTACTAGCTAAAGACAAGTAGATATAAGCAAGTAGATACGTAAAATCGCAACTAAGGACTTTTTAAATTTTTTTCACATTATCTAACAGAAAAAAAAAGAAAGAAAGAAAGAAATAGAAAAAGGAAAGAAATAAAAGGAAAGGAATAAAAGGAAAGGAAAAAAATAAAAAATAAATATAAAAATAAATTTACGAACTTGTAGCATAGCTACCTAGTTTACATCAGACTTTCAAATTTATTATCGAATCAATTCCATGCACTTGAAAAAAGAGAAATAAAAAAGAAATAAAAAGAAATATTAAGGAAATAATTAAAAGAATATTTATAAAAATATTTATAAAATATTTGAAAAGATATTTGAAATTTATTAATAAAACCATTCTTATTTATTAGAATAATAATAACAAAGTCGGAAAGTTTTCTTTCAATCACTGTGCTTCACATGACAACTCTTTTATTAATACTAGAATTTGCATTCACAAACATCTGCAGTTTCTGTTTCATGTTTTTGTCCCTATTTTTCAATCATTTTCTTTACGCTCCAGGACATCCACCGTGCTGTCATTTCATTATTTTTATAATGCTTTCAGCCATGCATCTTTTATGACATTGTTGTTCTAAATAAAATATCGATTTAAAAAAAAAAATGTTTAATAAGAATTATTATTAAAATGTTTAACAAGTTTCTCATTTAGGTTCATTAGGTACTTAATACCATAGCTCAAATTAACAAATTTTGCATGTAAATTTTTTGTTTAAAAATATGTATGAAAGATCTTGATAAAACAACATTCCTTTTACAAAATTGTATCTTTTAAAAAAAAGATATGCATAATTTTAAAATGAGAAACTTTACGAAAAAATATACTCTTGATTGCAAAGGAAACATTTCTCACACAAGCATTCGTTTAATAATTTTAATATGGAAAGTATATTTCTTTAAATAGGGTAAGTGAATCAGTGATTGACACATTTAGAGCAATCTCTCATATTGAGAGGAATATGTTAAAATATATACATTTGATAACAATTATTTTTTTTTTATGAATTTTTATTTTTATTCTCACTCAATGTTCCAGTAATTGACACTGCCAGATTTTCCTTTTATTAGTAATTGGCACCCTATGTTCCAGTGTTTGACACTGCTAGTTATTCATTTTACCAGTTATTAGCACCCTATTCTCCAGTATTTGGCATAAAATGTTAAAATTCTTATATGTAAAATATATGATTTTATTATTTTTCTTATTTATTAAATATTTCGGAATAAATATCAATTACTGGAGCATGCCAATCACTGGAGCACCTACCCTATATGTTCTTAAGCTGATAATGAAGTGGAATGAAATAAAATATTGATGTTATCCAAAATTATGTATTTCAATTTTAAATATATGTTCTTAAGCTCAAAATAATGTAGGATGAAATAAAATACTGGTGTTATCGAAATTTATGTATTTCAAATTTAAATATATGTTCTTAAGCTGATAATAAAGTGGAATGAAATAATATATTGATGTTATCGAAAATTATGTTCACGAAATCATTTGCAAAAAATCTTAATGAGATGAAGAAACAAACAAAATTTGAATAATAGTCAAAAATACACATGATCTGAATTTTTGTTGAAACACACACACACATATATATATATATATATATATATATATATATATATATATATATATAACTTAGAAATACATTTTCAAAATGCATATTAAAATTTTTAATTTCTGCGAAATAAATTATACTTAATAATGAAATATGAAGTTAATTTTCTATTACAGGAATTACGTTGCAATTATACAAAAGAATTTCTGAAAAATCAATAAATTTTACCTAATTATATACAATTACTCTTTTATAATAACGCTGGAAAGATTAATTTTTCCTTTGAAAATTAATATGCTAGTAGTCTAGTTTTATTAATTGGTTTTCAAAGCAATTTAAAATCTTTCTTTTTGTTTCAAACATTTTCATTTCTGTTCACGTAAGTTTAAACTTTTTTTGAAATAATGTTTTTTAAGACAATTTTATTTTATTGATATTTAAGTTTATATCTAAATAAAATAACAAACTACTATACAGAATTTGTTTTTATTTATAATACTGAAATTAAAAAAAACTAATAATAAAAATAAAAATAAAAAACTGTTTACGCTAAGACTTCGATCTCAAAACATATCGATCATGTTTCTAACAAGAAAATCTTCTCACAAATATAAACTAATCTATCAACAGGGTTTTCTGAAATGTAGCATAAGACATCAATACATTTATATCGGCTGAATCATTTACGAAAAAAAAAAAAAAAAAAAATAACTTACATTTTCTGAGCCGTAATAACAACTAATTTAGAGTAAAAAAAAAAAAAGAAAAGAAAAAAAAAAAAGAACAAATTAATTTATGTGATACATTTTATTTTATTATTATTATTATAGTAATAAACATAAATCGTAATAAAAAATATTTAACTGACATTATGCAATAAAGTCGACATATAAATTAAATTTTTGCTTTAATTAGGATATCAAATCTAATACTTTAAATGATATTTTTACATGAAAACAGTATTTGCTGTAAATAAATTTTTTTATAAGAGTTATATGGAGTATTTTTCACATTATATCTCATGCGTTTTCATGCATTTCATCGATATAAAATACAGATGAAAACGACGAAAAAAAAAATCTAGTTTTCTTTCAGTAGGTCACTTTAACAGATGGTCACTTGTAGGTCACAGTAGGTCACTTTACCTTTTTTTCCACATAAAATAATGCAAGACAAAAATAAGTAATTATCTTCTTTTGTGTTAATCATTGAAAAGCTGCAATTTATATTATTCAGCGGTTTTATATATTTTTTATAACCTTCATACAGGATTATTACTCTTCTTTATACACTGATGGAAAAAAAAATCCGAACACCAGGAAGGAGCTGTGCTAGATAAACGAAATTTGGTAGGCGTGTTTATACATCTGAAAGATGACGTCGATTCAAATTTCGAGCTACGCGCATAAGTGTGGCGCTAGTAGCGACACTATGAACATGCAAATGAGGTTTGCTTTAAATAAGCGCTGTAAGGTTCGTGATCGTTCATTACAGTTGAGATTTGACATAGTGGGTTAATGCTAGTCAAGGATTCCTCTAAGAAGACGAAGAAGCCATTATCAACAGCTCACTGAGTTTGAACGAGGTCGTGTAGTAGGGCTACGAGAAGGTGGGTTTTCTTTCCGCGATATTGCAGAAAGACTTGGCAGGAATGTATCCACTGTGCATGAGTGTTGGCAGCAGTGGTCAAGGGAAGGTACTGCCTGAAGAAGACCGGGTTCCGGATGGCCGCGTGGCACTACTGAGAGGGAAGACCGCCGTGTTCGGCGTATGGCTGTGGCTAATCGTACTGCGTCTGCAGCTGAAATTCGAGCTGCAGTTGGCACCACAGTGACACAACGAACTGTTACAAATCGGTTACTTCAAGGACAGCTCCGAGCCAGATGCCCTGTAGCGTGCATTCCACTGACTCCAAACCACTGCCGTTTGCGAAGTGAGTGGTGTCAAGCTAGAGCTCACTGGAGGACGGAGTGGAGATCTGTTGTGTTTTCTGATGAAAGCCGGTTCTGCCTTGGTCGCAGTGATAGCCGTGTGTTGGTTAGAAGGAGGCCAGGTGAACGCCTGCTAGCGACCTGCCTGCGGCCTAGACATACGGGGCCTTTTCCTGGAGTTATGGTTTGGGGAGCAATTTCGTATGACAGCAGGAGCACTCTCGTGGTTATCCCACGCACCCTGACTGCAAATTTGTACGTCAATCTAGTGATACAACCTGTTGTGCTGCCATTCATGAACAGCATTCAAGGGGGTGTTTTCCAACAGGATAACGCTCGCCCTCATACCGCTGTTGTAACCCAACATGCTCTACAGACTGTCGACATGTTGCTTTGGCCTGCTAGATCACCAGATCTTTCTCCAATCGAGCACGTATGGGACATCATTGGACGACATCTCCAGCGTCATCTACAACCAGCATTAACCGTCCCTGCATTGACCGCCCAAGTGCAACAGGCATGGAACTCCATCCCACAAACTGATATCCGACACCTGTACGACACAATGCATGCACGTTTGCATGCTTGCATTCAAAATTCTGGCGGTTACACCGGTTACTAATGTACCAACATTTCACATTTGAAATGGCTCTTCTCGCCAATGGCTCTACCTGTGATCTTGAAACTTTAATCAATTAAATATGTTACCTAGACAAATGTATTGCTGAAATTTTATTACTGTACAATAATTTTTTCTTGGTGTTGGGATTTTTTTTTTCCATCAGTGTATTTGAAACCAAATTCGAACTTGCGCTATTGTTTCGTGTAACTCATTACTAAATACTTATTTAAAGAAACCTCTGATAGTTTTGATTTTTTTTAAGTGTGATTTTTACATAGTCTCATATTATATGCACTTTGACATTTATTTTCTAGAAGTACACAAAAATATTTCAATAAAATTTTATAAAGACCAAGGCGTAGATAGATGTTATTAAGTGATTTTTCAGGATAAAATGAATGTGGTGATTTTGCATGAAGTGTATAGGAATAGCAGAAGACAGATATGTTTCTCTTTGCAAATAAATCAACACTTCGTCTTACTATTGGGGGGGGGTCTTTTTTTAGAACATCAAATAGAAAAAAAAGCTTTGTTGCCTTCGATAGAAGTTTTTAAAGCAACGACAGCAATGTTTCTAAAGTAAAAAAAAAATGGAATTTTTAATGCATAATTCATGTAAAATGTTACTTCCTGATAGAGAGAAAGGCCGCGTTAGACTGGTTAGTAGAGCGTCGTTATCGTACTAGAAATAATGCGGTTTTGTGACTCGAGCCCGTCAAAGACTGACGAGTACACTAATAGTGACTGGTCCACGTAACATTCGACAGCTGCAATGAACTCCTTGTCCCATTAAAAGGAAACCTCTGGAGGATTATCAAAATTGGGGAAACATAGGAAGAACCGGCTAAGGATCAAAATTTTGATGGCATGTCTCTGTGTAAGGCAGAAAAATTATTTCTTAATTAAAAATGGATGTTTAAGGATTTTGGTTATTAAATTTTGGATTGTAAATGAAAATATTGACCAAAAAGTCGTATCTAGTGGAAAGTACAAAAATATAGTGCCGCTGCTCATGAAGATATCCTAAAAATTGAATTTTTGAAAATTTCAAAATAAATAAAAACAGATTAAATAAAATCAGAAAAATATGAACTTACCAACAATCTTTAATATCAGATGCTGAAACACAAAAAAATAATCCAAGAGAGAACACAAGATAACTAAAATGAAACAAATATTTCTTGAACACAATTTTTTATTGATGAATTCATAAATTTTATATTTAAGTGCCGGCACGTTTGATTTTATTTTTTTCTAGAATACATCATAATATTATGTAGACAAAACAGATACTGAATTAATTGCCATGAGAAATTCTTACAATAATAATTAGTGAAAACGAACATTTTATTATCATTCCTACTGAGCGTCAGCAATATTCCGATTGATCATTTTTATCCTGATACGACTGCCAATATTTTAGCAATCAGTTGTATATGATCTTCAAAATAATTAAAAAATGATCGAGGAATTTCAACACGAAGCTTAAACATTTTCTTAAAGAAAACCCCCCACTAAAGTTGTAGATGAATAATCACTTGCTGTGTTGCGAAATTCCTCTTTGATGTATTCCTGGATATAAAACGAATAAGGAACGTTGCGTTTGTTATTCAAAATCATTTGAAAGCTCCATTCATCTTTCTGTCATGAACACTAAGATTGCAGGAAGTCATAATGATAGGAAATATCATTTCATTATTGTATCAGAAGAATATTATCAAAAAATTAGAAGATTCCCTTCGTGATCGCCGAGAACCGCCGTTAGGCCTAATCTCGTTAGACCCCTTGTCTGAGTTCCTCGTTTGCAAGAGACAGTCCACTTTAGATGAAAAACGATTGTCCAGCACAAGTGTAGATTTTTTAAGTATCATAAGTGGTTTAAGCATTTTAAAACCAGATTAAATTGAACAACTGGCCTGACCTCAACACCGGCTCGCTCTCAATGGCAAGAAGCGGTGTAGCGGACCGCCGAATGGAACGTCGTTCTCCTCAGTCAGCTACCATCCAAGAAGAGAAGCCATGCTCATGCAATTTTCCCGCTCGCATAACCGACGCACATAAGAATCGATGCGCTCAGTAAATAGATCTTAAACTATGAATTTTAATTCGATCGTAAGTTCTAATAAAGGTTAAAGAATTAAGATGAAATTTAATTAATTTTGATGGAGGAAAATTTATTTTAGACTATTGTTTAGTTATGATTATTTTTGTTAAATCTCACTTATTTTTGTAAGTGACGCTATTTTAAAACGACATAGTAATACTGCGTTTCCGCGAACCTAATGGAATTTTCTAGAAGGAATTTTGAAAACGTAATTAAAAGTGATGTCATGAACTTTAATTAACGAATTATGAACGTCATAAAAATTATTAATATTATTTTTAAAATATTTGAGCACGATCTTAAATGATTTTGACTCCATTTAACTATAATTGACTTTTGATTTTTTGATAGGCGAATTTGTTTATTTACATACAGAATCACTAGTTTGTATACAAACAGAAATTTTTGTGAATTTTAAAATTTTCTTTCTCTTTTGAATTATTTAAATGATTAAATGGAGGGAAATAAATTTAATGAATAAGAGCCAAACTAATTTTCGGGGGATTTGAGAAAAACTAATTAAATTAAATAGTGTTATTATTATTTATTTTAATTTTAACACTCTGGAACACCCCTACTGCCGAATACTAGACAGTCACACTTTATAAAAGAACGGTAACTCTGATTAATTGATATTAATACAGAAATAAATAAATAAAAATGCTTAAAATAGGAAGCAGTACAATCATGTACAATTATTATTCTACGGTCGCTTATACTTCGGGCTATATATTTTATTTAACTGCATAAACAATAACACTAATCATTTTGTGAAACATTGTGCTTGTACTTGTATTTCATAATTATACATGTATTTCTTAATTGTTCTACTGTGAAAAATTGCAGTTGATAGTCTTGCAGTCATCTTGATAATCACGCTTGTCAATTAGATTTTCATGATTGATAATTTGATAATTTTTAAATTTTTATCTTGAAGTTTTTCAATTAAAATATTTATTTCTGATTTTGCGAAATTTGCAAAAAAGTGGACTTGCCATTGTCGTTCCCACAGCTTAATGTGATGAAATATAAAATAATGTTATGCGGAATTTCGAGTGTTGCAGTATTTGTTTGTAAATTTGTTTTGTACTGTCAAGCGCTCGACTTTGCGTAGAGTTCGTCGGACAATCAACACGAAAGAACATCTACATGTATTTAATATCCTTATCAACCACACAAGAAAATCGCAATAATAAAATCTTTTAACAAAGTGGTTTTTTAGACCTATTACAGTTAGGAACTCACTTTTAGTATTTTTTTTTTTTTTTTTTTTTTTACAACTTTTCTACTGTCATTCATTAGCTAATATCTCAAGCAAGTATTAATTATTACTTAATGTTTTGTCATTTTTTCCCCCCAAGAAAATCATTGATTAGCCCTTGATTGTTGCTATTATATATAATGTATAAACAGCAAATTTTGGATTTCAGTTCATTTGCATATATGTACATATATATCATCCGCTTTTTTTCGCTGATTTTTTTTTTTTTTTCGGGGAAAAAATTTGGTCTGTCACCACCCTGTATATATATATTAAATTTTTGCTTTCTCAAAATAAAGTGCACGTAGTATATGAGTGAATCATTGGAATTTTTGTATGTTTACAGAAGTGCTTTTATGAGTATATTTTTACAGATATGCCACTAATTGTTCTCTTGGTTGAAAGGAAAATTTGTTACCACAATAACTCTTCAAATGATGCGTTTCATTGAATTCTGTTTTCACACTGAGAAAATTCACATCCGTACAATTAGTACTCAAGTTTTCTAAGTCAATTTTTAATATTTTATTTGACAGCTAAAAAATGCACTTAGTTAAAATTTCACATTTTAAAACTCAAAATATTAAAAAAATTAGCGAATTTTCAAAAAATGTGTACTAATTTAATGGATGTGAATTTTCTGAATGTGAAAATGGAAATTCAAAAATGATGAGTATAAATATAGTAACACATTTTCCAGTGGAATAACATGAGCTTTGGCCATTGCTCGTACAACTGTAGACAACTTTTGGCGAATTTTTATTAATATTAACCGTTTGTGGCTTGATAGTCGGCAACTTTCGGCAATTTTTTATTTATAATGGCCGTCAATGGTATGATGGCGGGCCACGTTTAGAGAATGTCCATTAAATGTAACCGTTAACGACATTATAGAGGTTAACTTTCTGCCCATATTAATTAATTTTAACCATTAGTGGCTTAAAAACGGTAATTTTCGGCCAATTTTCATATATGTCAGCCCTTGGTGGCGGACATCTTTCGGCTAGTTTTTATTTATAGTGACCATGATGATGGGCAAGTTCTAGCTCGCTTTCATTTATGTTAAGCATTAATGACATGATAATGGGTAAATATTTGCTCATTTTCATTTATGTTCACCATTAGTGGCATGATGGCGGGCAGCTTACTACATTTACGACCAAACTTAACTTGGCAGTATTGAGGTCGGCGTGACACTTTTTTTTCACGCGGCCGTTACTCTCACAGATACTGGGCCGCTATGAGTCGCTTGTGGTTAAAGTATAGCCACAAGTGGGCATTACCTCCGTGTTTGTTTGGTAAGCAGAATTACTAGACTCCGCAATTTTACTATATTTAAGTAATATTAGGCTAATATACACTGATGGAAAAAGAAATCCCAATACCAGGAAGGAGCTGTGCTAGATAAACGAAATTTGGTAGGCGTGTTTATACATCTGAAAGATGACGTCGATTCAAATTTCGAGCTACGCGCATAAGTGTGGCGCTAGTAGCGACACTATAAACATGCAAATGAGGTTTGCTTTAAATAAGCGCTGTAAGGTTCGTGATCGTTATTTACAGTTGAGATTTGACGTAGTGGGTTAATGTTAGTCAAGGATGCCTCTAAGAAGACGAAGAAGCCATTATCAACAGCACACTGAGTTTGAACGAGGTCGTGTAGTAGGGCTACGAGAAGGTGGGTTTTCTTTCCGCGATATTGCAGAAAGACTTTGGCAGGAATGTATCCACTGTGCATGAGTGTTGGCAGCAGTGGTCAAGGGAAGGTACTGCCTCAAGAAGACCGGGTTCCGGGCGGCCACGTGGCACTACTGAGAGGGAAGACCGCCGTGTTCGGCGTATGGCTGTGGCTAATCGTACTGCGTCTGCAGCTGAAATTCGAGCTGCAATTGGCACCACAGTGACACAACGAACTGTTACAAATCGGTTACTTCAAGGGCAGCTCCGAGCCAGACGCCCTGTAGCGTGCATTCCACTGACTCCAAACCACTGCCGTTTGCGACGTGAGTGGTGTCAAGCTAGAGCTCATTCGAGGACGGAGTGGAGATCTGTTGTGTTTTCTGATGAAAGCCGGTTCTGCCTTGGTCGCAGTGATAACCGTGTGTTGGTTAGAAGGAGGCCAGGTGAACGCCTGCTAGCGACCTGTCTGCGGCCTAGACACACAGGGAGTTATGGTTTGGGGAGCAATTTCGTATGACAGCAGGAGCATTCTCGTGGTTATCCAACGCACCCTGACTGCAAATTTGTACGTCAGTCTAGTGATACAACCTGTTGTGCTGCCATTCATGAACAGCATTCAATAGGTTGTTTTCCAACAGGATAACGCTCGCCATCATACCGCTGTTGTAACCCAACATGCTCTACAGAGTGTCGACATGTTGCCTTGGCCTGCTAGATCACCAGATCTTTCTCCAATCGAACACTTATGGGACATCATTGGACGACAACTCCAGCGTCATCCACAACCAGCATTAACCGTCCCTGCATTGACCGCCCAAGTGCAACAGTCATGGAACTCCATCCCACAAACTGATATCCGACACCTGTACGACACAATGCATGCATGTTTGCATGCTTGCATTCAAAATTCTGGCGGTTACATAGGTTACTAATGTACCAACATTTCACATTTGAAATGGCTCTTCTCGCCAATGGCTCTACCTGTGATCTTGAAACTTTAATCAATTAAATATGTTACCTAGACAAATGTATTGCTGAAATTTCATTACTGTACAATAATTTTTTCTTGGTGTTGGGATTTTTTTTCCATCAGTGATATATATATATATATATATATATATTATGACAATTATTAGGTGTAAGGGAAAGTTCTGTCTTTTTCAACACGTGCACTTTTATGCGTTGTTAATTCAACTAAAACCTGTTTAAACAGTTAGGTTAGAGTATGATTGATGTTTTACACAAATTGTTTCGTATTTTAGTCGATTTTGTCAAACTTTTACGACTGTCACCACGGGTGAAGAAAAAGATCAGACACTTTCAAAAAGAGAATGACGCGATGGAGACAACAAAAGACTTTTGTGACGTGTTTGGAAAGGACGCAGTAGCAGCTCGAACATGCCAAAGCTGGTTTGCGAAATTTTGTTTGGGTGATTTTTCTTTGAAAGTTGAACCCAGATCAGTAAGGCCATCAGGTGTCATTGACGAAGTGCTCTAGTATGATCAAGACAAATCCCACGTTAACTTCCACAGAAGTGGGCTTCTAGCTTGGAATTCATCAGACTACTGTTTTGGACCACATTAAATGGCTTGATTTCATGTCCAAAGTCTCTGTTTGGGTGCCACACAAAGACAGAAATTTCCCTTACACCTAATACTTTGCATGAATGGAAGGCGTGGTATTTTTTTCCTAATTTTGATTACAGCTCTCAAATTTTAAAAACTTTTAAAATTCCTATTATTTAATATCACTTCTATATTTTAATAGTAGTACAACTTCAATAATTATTGAAATAAGCAAACAAACTAAAATGTAGAAAAATACATTAATTCAAAGAAATTTTCTTAACTTCACACTAATTTCTTTAAAACAGTATTTTCAGGGAGGAGTGCAGCAGGTATAAACTACTTTAAAAAATAATAAAAATAATTAAAAAGTAAATAAATAAAGTAATATTTTGTAAATTATAGGTTGCATTTAATTTCTTAAAGATACTTATTAATAAGATACAGTTTTAAATAACTGTTTATATAGTATTTAAAATAACATGTTACACTATAATTTGAAACTCACATGCATATCCTAATTCACATAAACGTAAATGTTTGTAAAATGTTAACACTAATAAAGTTTATATTTAAGATATGAACCAATTTTTAAACTGAGCTCATGCAAATTTCTTCTGAGGAAACAGTAACGGAATAAAATATATCCATCTCATTTTTGCTTAGTATCGAATGTATTTATCAAAAATGAGTAAAATTTCAACTGAAATCTTGTCAATTTATAATACTTAGTTTGAGCGATAGTATATGGTTCATTTATATTTTCCAATTTTATATTGATAAAATTATAATATTTTTCAATTGTTCATTCAAGATCAGAGGCATAATCTTCTACTTTCGCCTGCCTAACAATTGGTAAAATGAATATTCGAGAAATGTAATAAAGTATAAATGTTCATAAACTAACATTATAAAGTAAATTGCATATTAATTCTACCATTCTCTAAGTATTTCTAATCTTAACAGTACGAATCTGTAAAAATATTCTAGATTTTTATTTTTTTTCCCTTTTAGTATTTACCAGACTCTTTTGCAAGTGATCAACATTTTTAAATTAAATGTTTTCTAATAGAAAACAAATGGACCGGTTTTGTTTCTTATTGAATATGATAGATTTTTCTTATAAAAGCAATCTTTGTTGCGGTTCTTGTATTGTCAGTGATTTAATATTTTTCTTTTCTTATCTTAATTACATTAGTAAACATTTTATAATTCTTTTCAGTACTATTGCAGTATAAACAGTGTCATTTACCAGATGTGATTAGTTAGTTTGTAAAAATATTATTACTTTGTTTATTAAGTTCAAAATTATAATTGAGTTTTGAATTGTTCTTTTTTTTTTTTTTTTTTTTTTACTATTATTAAATCCTTGTTCATTTTTTACGTATCTGTGTATACTTCATGTTCTCTGTATACTTTCAATTTAAGAAGTTAATAAGAAGATCGGTTTTCAGTATTATGTTTTAATTTGAGTTCTAGCAATTTCTAATGTTAATAATGCTGATAATATTTTAATAATATTCAGAATAATACTTACCGTAACTATCTGATGTCACTTTAAATGACTCCAGACTTTCAATCATTATAAAGAAGCTTCTGTGGACATCACAAACTGAAAAGCACTAATCAAAATATAATTAGTTAATAAAAACTGAAATCTTTGTCACTACTGTGGACATAACTCAGATCTAACATTTAATCATGAGACATGTCTAGTATAATAGACATCTAATGCAATCATATACTATTCTAGAATCCAATTAATAAATATTTCTGTATATATTTTCAATAAATACGCAAAGCTTAGTGACCATTTTATACTTAATAAATTGTAAAATGTACAAACCTTGCAGCATCGTTCATTAAAAATTAATAGTTTATTCAATTGAAACATAGCACATTAAAATGTTAATTTCAAATTTAGAAACTCTGACAGGGAGTTTCCTATTTGAAATACTAAATGTTAATTTTATGCTTAGTGATATGTCATTCACTCAAATTTGCAAAATACTTTGGTGGAAAGTAATTTATAAATTATGTAAAATGCCGTTGACTGCAAACATCAGCAAGAGTCGAGTTTATCTATAACATTTATAACTATACATAAACTATTTTCAACTGATTTTGAAACTGGAAAAATAATTATATATAAAGTGCATGTTTTTATATTTATATGTACTTGTTTCCGTTTTTAGTATCTTTAATTTTATATATGGGTGCTTTGATTAATTAAGGTATTGATATAGAGTATATGAACAAAATTTTAATGGCATTCAGTATTAAAAGCATATACTCTATATACAGGTGTTGGGTAAAATAATGTAAAAAAATATTTCAGTTTTACATGTTTTGTCAAATATTTTAAAAAGTACTAAAGTTCTTAAATTTTGGGGAATAATGAAAACATGTGTTTCCTCATACATTTACCTCTGACATAGGGGGCGGACAAAAAATTCAATAAGATGAGAAAGATTTGTGATTACCCAGTATCTGGAAAAACCTCCATTCCTCTACAAATTTTATATTTGTTTATAAATGTCATATTTTATATATTTGTGAAGTTTTGTAAGAATAATACAAATATGTAAGGAGGTATAAATATTTTATTAACAAATATTTTATTATTGTTTTTTTTTTTTAATTTATGCATATAAAATATTTTATGAAATTTTCCCAAAAATTTCGGAAAAGATGACAATGTACGTCTAAATTAGTATACCATAGTTTAAAACAAATGCATCTAATACTAAAAGAAATTATGAAAGCTGTAGTAGATAATATTTTACTACGCATATGCAGACTGTAGCAAAAAAATGACATAGTTTAATATATAGCACCTCATAAAAAAAGTACAGTTGAATATCATGAAAATCCATAAAGCTATCGGTAAATTAATGAGCTATATTTTATCTGTTTTCTAAAAAGATCTTGGAGATAACCTTTCCGACCCAAAACATTTTTATCTTAAAACATTGCATTCTTCTGTTTTTGCAAACCGAAAGAAAAATATGGACTATAACCGACATTTGTTGATTGAAAATTATACTTTACACTTTCTGTGATTTCTCGATCGTTCGTTTTCTGATTTTATTACATACGACTGTTCCAGATGCAAAAATGTAAGTAAATGTCGTGGATGTCTAACCCGCACGATCGGAAGGGCTCAATGAATCGTAAACATTATATATGATTCGTTTTTTGTTTTGTTTTGTTTATTGGTATATATGGGAAATATCCTAATTCCCATATCATGTAAAGTGCCACTGATAGCCACTTACCAGCATAAATAATTATATTAGATGTTATATATAAAACAGATGGGTTGGTGACAAATCTTTTCTTCCTTCCGTTATTTTATGTGCATGGGAAAATGGACGCCTTTAAAACATAAAGCAATAAAACTATTATTCTATTATCCTGTTTACTTGAATAAAAGAGAGGAACTTGGACCACCCCATAGAGAGAACAGAGCTCTGAGAAGGAAGGAAAATGATGCTGCAGGGGATGTTAGGCTGTAAAAACCATCGTCCGGTCCTCGGAGGTGCGAACGCAAAATTCAAAGAAGTGTGTGAGAGAGAGGGAAATTTCTAATGAGATGCTTAGCTATTGGTGAAGCAAGCTACCAATAAAAATATAAAAAATAAGAATAATAATAAAAAAAAAAAGAGGTTCAGCCCCTCTCAAGGAGTCTAAAATAATATAGATTGACCAGAAGAAAAAAAGAAGGTATGGATATAAGATCTCGAAGATTTGTGATGAGTGAAAAATATTATTAAAAAAAATTCCCCGGATGCTCTAAGCGGTCGTGCTTGAAGAATGTTAAAAAAGAAGAAAAAGATGAATCTCTATTTAGTCGAAATTGATAATTTTTGCCTTTGATAAATATGCTACTGGAAATATAATTTTAACAGTCTTCATATATCCGAAGAGGCTATTGTTTTGGAGGATCCCTCATACCTCGAAATGGAGCAAAGAAGTAGTTTATTTTATGAAATATGCAATATGATCTGTGATGCGAAAAGAAGTGTTCCTTATCTAAAGAAGAAAAAGATGAATCTCCATTTAGTCGAAATTGATAATTTGTGCTTTTGATGAATATGCTCCTGGAATTACAATAGTAACAGTCCTCTTATATTCGAAGAGTCTATTGTTTTGGAGGATCCCTCATACCTTATGCAACATGAACGGTGATTGAAAAAAGGAAATGTTCTTTATCGATGAAAATTGTGCATATGTGGGGACTCAACGATTTTTTGTTTGCGTGTGACATAATTAGATCCTTCAAATAAAAAAAATAAATATTGTAAGTGCACTCAAAGAACTTCGTGTGTCGAAAAAAATATATATATAAGTTTCTAATAATCTTCGTATGTGTTGATTGCTGTGAATAACGTATGCTGTCGCAAAAATCTCCGTGTGTAATAATTATATTAATGACAATTTCCATGAGTGTGGACTTCATAAATTACATGTGTGAACTGTTAATATGTGTGAGGTAATCTACAATCTTAATAAATAATCCAATAGATAATTACACATAAAAAAAAAAAAAAAAAAAAAAAAAAAAACTCTAATATGATATTTTTTTTTTATTGTTCTAAAGGCTGAGCCTTGTTCAATTAGTGCCAAGGAAGCTCTAAATGCCAATATTGCGGGCAATGGCGGCAGATAGGCTAACCCTGGAAGGCCTCTCTAATTGAATCGGGAATTAGCCACAAAGGATGAATGAAGGGAATACATAGAGAAAGATTAATAAAATCACAGTAGAAATAAACAGGATATTTAAGAAGGGATTAACTAGATACAAAGAAACATTAATATATATATATAAATATATATGTATTTGTTTATTTCAAAAAAAAAAAAAAAAAAATCCTGTCTTAGCGATGTTTTTGGTTAGACAAGAAAATGCTGGACGATATAAATGGTCCGGACTAACAGACTCTTTCGTCGGTAGCATAAGTAGGCAGTAGGAGTTACATTTAGGGTAGGAGCAATAATAAGAATTAAAATAGATAGAAATATAGACTGCAATACTAATTTAAAAAGACAATTTAAGTCTAATACCCTCTTTGCCTAAAATTCTAGTTATGAGCATATCATATCATATCATATCATATCATATCATGTCATATCATATCATAGCATATCATATCAGATCATATCATATCCATTTCCTTTCCTCTTTTCTTCGATTGTTAAACATGGCAATAACGAGAAAGTATGAATTTAGAATAAGAGAGAATAATTGTTTGCCACAAACCGGGTTGAATATTGCCACTTATATTTCAAGTAAATTAAACTATGTACATATATGTAAACAAAGTATTATTATTATTTTATGTTTATTTTATAAGAAATTATGTAGATATAAAACAGGTATTATGATTTATGTTTTTTTAGTCAAGCAATTTTGTATGTAAGTATATCTATCCAAACAAAGTATATTATTATAGTATACTAGACATGGTTCATTAATGTTTTGTTATGCTATCAAGATGTATTTTCTATGATATTACATTTTTCTTATACTTATGTGACGGGGGATAATAATATGGGAAATATCCTAATTCCCATATCATGTAAAGTGCCACTGATAGCCACTTACCAGCATAAATAATTATATTAGATGTTATATATAAAACAGATGGGTTGGTGACAAATCTTTTCTTCCTTCCGTTATTTTATGTGCATGGGAAAATGGACGCTTTTAAAACATAAAGCAATAAAACTATTATTCTATTATCCTGTTTACTTGAATAAAAGAGAGGAACTTGGACCACCCCATAGAGAGAACAGAGCTCTGAGAAGGAAGGAAAATGATGCTGCAGGGGATGTTAGGCTGTAAAAACCATCGTCCGGTCCTCGGAGGTGCGAACGCAAAATTCAAAGAAGTGTGTGAGAGAGAGGGAAATTTCTAATGAGATGCTTAGCTATTGGTGAAGCAAGCTACCAATAAAAATATAAAAAATAAGAATAATAATAAAAAAAAAAAGAGGTTCAGCCCCTCTCAAGGAGTCTAAAATAATATAGATTGACCAGAAGAAAAAAAGAAGGTATGGATATAAGATCTCGAAGATTTGTGATGAGTGAAAAATATTATTAAAAAAAATTCCCCGGATGCTCTAAGCGGTCGTGCTTGAAGAATGTTAAAAAAGAAGAAAAAGATGAATCTCTATTTAGTCGAAATTGATAATTTTTGCCTTTGATAAATATGCTACTGGAAATATAATTTTAACAGTCTTCATATATCCGAAGAGGCTATTGTTTTGGAGGATCCCTCATACCTCGAAATGGAGCAAAGAAGTAGTTTATTTTATGAAATATGCAATATGATCTGTGATGCGAAAAGAAGTGTTCCTTATCTAAAGAAGAAAAAGATGAATCTCCATTTAGTCGAAATTGATAATTTGTGCTTTTGATGAATATGCTCCTGGAATTACAATAGTAACAGTCCTCTTATATTCGAAGAGTCTATTGTTTTGGAGGATCCCTCATACCTTATGCAACATGAACGGTGATTGAAAAAAGGAAATGTTCTTTATCGATGAAAATTGTGCATATGTGGGGACTCAACGATTTTTTGTTTGCGTGTGACATAATTAGATCCTTCAAATAAAAAAAAATAAATATTGTAAGTGCACTCAAAGAACTTCGTGTGTCAAAAAAAAAATATATATATAAGTTTCTAATAATCTTCGTATGTGTTGATTGCTTTGAATAACGTATGCTGTCGCAAAAATCTCCGTGTGTAATAATTATATTAATGACAATTTCCATGAGTGTGGACTTCATAAATTACATGTGTGAACTGTTAATATGTGTGAACAGTGCTAATATATACTATGGATTATACGGATATCTAAGAACAATATTTCCGAAAGTGCCGCATCTGTTTAAGGGTAAGTGGCTATTATTCAATTTTTATTTGTGGCAAACATCCTATTTAAGTGAGAATGATAAGTTGAGTAATGATATATATATACCAGTCATTTTACCAATTAAAAAATAAATGATATATTTGATAAGTAATACTGTATTTTGTGTCTATGATTTGTTTTTCAATTTAGATAAATGTGTATAGATTGAATTAATGTTTTTCTAGGTTGAAGGATAAGATTTGAAAGGTTTGAAAGATATATAATAATAAAATAGATATATGTATGAATAAAGATAAATGAATAATAATGATAAATTGATAGTTAAATAAGATTGGTATAACTGGAATTTATTTGAAAATAAAATTGGGTTATTGCAGATATTTTAGTATTTAAACAACGCAATTTGTTGATGGGATTATGTGGTCGGATAAAAAATAAAAAAAATCATAAAAGTTTTAATTAATCACCACAGTATACATGTGGTAAATAGAACTACCCAGAAATTCATATATATTTAATTGATAAGGGGTTGAGCTATCCTTGGCTCGAATTACAGCTTGTATTAGATGTGCGATCGATAAAGATGCATGAAATAATTTTCAAATAATTCGCATCCATTACTCATACAGAGCCTGATAGTGCACGTAAAGGAGAAAATAGAGCAGGAATTTTAGTATTAAAATAAACCCACACAGCGACAGATTTTTGGCGATACATTCAGCGTACTGCCTGAGGCTATCGATCATTTTTGTTAATTCATATCGGAAGATGTTTTTTGACTTTAAAGATGGCGTATTTATCGACTAGTAACTTGCCTCTGCTGAGAACCTCATTAATTTGTAAATGGTTCTATATCTGTTCAATATACTAGGGATATGAAATATCGAACATTCTTCTTACATAAACATTCCTTAACAGCGTATGTGAAATGTCATGATGGTTTGTCCCCAGGAAAAAAAAATAAAATACCGACAGAACCAGAACGAAAATCAAGCGTGAGGCAGAAAAAAATCCATTAATGCAATACTAGTATATGAAGATTTAATTTCGTATCTTTATCAAATATTTTACAAAGTGTTAGTTACTGGCAAAAAAATACACGATTGAGAGAAAAAAAATGAGTTGAATTTAAATACTTTTGGGAAATGCAAAGACAATTGTATGATTTTCTTGGTTGAATTTATTGGAAACAGATCTTTTACGCATTGTGTGTGAAGTTTAAAAACTGATGCCAAAGTTTTTTAATTCACCCAATCACAAGAAAGTGTATTATTAATATTAATGATAATAATAATAATAATAATAATAATATTTTTAATCATAAAGAAATAATTCATAAAAATTTCTTAAATCAGACTCTAAGGTTCATCACAAAGAGCCAAAACGGACCGCGTTTAATTTATTCTCTCTGCGGTGACTAGAATATAGCTAAACATGGTTCAAACTAATAGTCACGTAGATAGGCACGTAAACTTGTTTTGGAACATATTAATTTATTAATATATATGAATATATATATATATATAACTAAATGATTGCTTTAATGATATGTCTAGTCGCTGACTTACAGTGTGTCCGAAATTTACTCCTATGTTCATTAGCGGATTCATTATAAATTTTAAAATTAACATTGATTTACAGTATTAACTTTAATATCTATTAAATAAATGAGTTGTGTGCAATGTGAAAGCAAATGCCTTAAATTAAGTTTAAAACATGATCGCACGGTATATTGGATGGTCACATTTTAAGCGAAAAAAAAAATAATAATAATAATTTTTTTAAGACACCTTTCTGCATCTAAAATTAAGTCATTAGAAATGTTTTAAAATGACGCCATGTTAAAGGTTTTTCATAAATATATAAATAGTAAAATAAATAAATAAACTATCGCGTGGTTCTGATTTCTTTTAAAATAGAATTGTGGCATTTGGCAACAGCTTCAATTTCCAGAGTTTCACGGAGTGGCAACAACCTTCCTTTTACTCGTCAGAACAGCTGAGCTATAAATAGGAAGATGAAAGCTCGAGCAGCGGCTTCAAATAGATTATCAATTTTGTTATAATTTAATTTATTTAAGTTGCAAGATGCAACGTAATTTTAGTTATATGTTTTGTTAATAAATTATGTTATTGTTTTAATATGAGTCAGTTTTACTATTATCACCAAATTAAACACAGCCAGTTTAAAAGTCCTTATGAAGTAAAATGCCACGACTTCATGGGCGACAGTGGTGACCCGCATTAACTACGGCTGTGTAACAAATGAAGTTTAAGTCTGAAGTGAAAGAATGCTGCTGTGAAATGAAAAGTTTAAAATAAAGTAGTTTTATTCGTAAGTACCTCTTTTTGATTTCACTTATCCTTGAGCTGTGCCAGATTTCAATAGTAATTTTGTGTAAATTTTATTAGAACATGAATGTTAATTTTGAGTAAATTTTATTTAAACATGAAAGCGGTATTTTAAACTTGAATAATTTTTGTAAATTGAAATTTTTGTATTATCAGTTTAATATTTTAATACTGTTTTAAAGGTCTAAGTAAAAAATAAAGCTAGTGAGTATGACTAAGAAAGAGGAAAACCTAAATTCTGAAATTTTTAAGGTAGCTTTTCGTGCACCCCCCATTTGGAAAAATGATGTTGAATTGTGGTTTTTTCAGATTGAGGCAAACTTTAAAACTTCAGGTATTACATCTGAAACCACACAGTTTTATTGCACTGTATCTGCGTTAGATGTAGAAACGTTATCTTATGTACGCGATATAATTCGCTCCCCTCCTGAGGAAAATCCTTATAAGCAGCTTAAAGACCGTATTTGTAAACAATACGCGCAGTCTGAGAATGCTCGATTAAAATCATTACTTCAGGATTTACAGTTGGGAGATCAGCGTCCTTCTCAACTTTTGCATGAAATGCAAATTTTAGCTGAAAACAAAATTTCAGATGAAGTGTTAAAACAACTATGGTTGCAAAGACTTCCGTTAAATATGCAGCAAATATTATCCATAAGTAAAGATAAACTTAGCGAATTGTCTCAAATTGCAGATAAAATTTGTGAAGTTTCAGGAGCTGTAAATGAAATTAAACCAACTTTTGCAGATTCTGGTACTGAAAATGAAATAAAGACTTTACGATTACAAATCGCTGAATTATCTGAAAAAGTGGATAAATTGTTTAAACGTACTAGTGTATTTAGACCTAGATCAAGAAGTGGATCGCGTACTAAAAATAATTCTGGTATACAGAAAAACAAACCTTTTTGCTGGTATCATTTTAAATTTGGTAATAAAGCTAAAAGTGTGTAAAACCTTGTTCTTTTGATTTAAACTGATGGGCTCCCCTCTTTTAGCGACGGTGGGGGGAAATAGATTAAGCAGTAGCTTGAGCGTGTCGGATCGAAAATCTGGTTTAACATTTTTGGTTGATTCTGGCGCCTGCGTTTCTGTCTTGCCCAGGAATAAAAATATTCATAAAACATCAAAAGATTGCATACTTTATGCTGCTAATGGTACCAGAATTAATACTTATGGATTTAAGCGGTTAACGCTAGATCTTGGTTTATGCAGAGAGTTTCCGGTGTCTTTTATGATAGCTGATGTATCCAGCCCAATTTTGGGTGCAGAATTTTTGGAAAATTATGGAATTCTAATAGACTTTAAAAATAGAAAATTATTAGATCATAATAACTTAAAAGTTAATGCTTTTATTTCACATGGAAAATACGAGAGTTTAAGTACGGTAAATAAAATTTCTAAGTATTATGAAATCTTATCTGAATTTCCAAATATAACTAATCCTGCAACATTAAAAAATATTAAAAAGAAATATTCAGTTACTCATCATATTTTAACTAAAGGTCAACCAATATTTTCAAAAGCACGTCGGTTAAATCCGGAAAAGCTTGAAATTGCAAAGAGGGAAATTTCAAATTTGATTGAACAAGGTATTTTACGTCCGTCGAAAAGTTCATGGGCAAGCCCTATTCATTTAGTACCCAAAACGAATGGGGAATGGAGAGTATGCGGAGATTTCCGTAGGGTCAATGCTCAAACAATTCCGGATAAATATCCTATACCTCATATTCATGATTTTTCTCATAATTTGCATAATAAAAAAATATTTTCAAAGCTAGACTTAATTAAAGCATACCACCAGATACCTTTAGATAAAGATTCTATAGATAAATCTGCAATAATTACCCCCTTTGGTTTATATGAGCATCTTTTTATGTGTATGGGACTCTCGAATGCAGCTGAAAGTTTTCAACGGTTTATGGATGAGGTTGTTCGCGATTTAAATTGTTGCGTTGTCTATTTAGATGACGTATTAATTTTTTCTGATAATGAAGAACAGCATTTAAATGATTTAAGAACTGTATTTAAACGGTTTAATGACTACGGCATTGTACTTAATGCAGAAAAATGCATTTTTGGTCAAAAAGAAGTTAAATTCCTTGGACACTTAGTTTCTAGTGCAGGTTTATCTCCTTTACCTGAGAAAATAGAAACTTTAAAAAAAATTTCCTTTGCCAGAAACGGTACAAGAATTGCGTAGGTTCTTAGCAATGCTAAACTTTTATCATAGATTCCTAGAAAATGCTGCTAAGTTACAGGCTCCATTATATGAACTTTGTAAGGGTTCAAAAAAGAATGACCGAACAAAAATTAACTGGTCAGATGAACTTAAACATAAATTTTTTGAATGTAAGGAAACTTTAGCAGATGTAGTTTTATTAGCTTACTATAATCCCGAAGCTCAAATTTCATTAATGGTAGATGCTAGTGACTTAGCGATAGGTTCAGTTTTACAACAAACATTTAACGGAATCTCCGAACCTTTGGCATTTTTTTCTAGGAAACTTTCGAATGCTGAACAGAAATATAGTACATATGATCGCGAATTGCTTGCAGTTTATAGTTCTGTACGTTATTTTCGGTATATGTTAAAAGGACGTCAGTTTACTATTTTTACTGATCATAAGCCTCTTACATTTGCATTTTCAAAAAAGGGCGCTTCCTTGCCAAGACAGGAACGCCATTTAGAGTACATAGCACAATTTTCCACCGATATACAATATATTTCGGGTAGAGAAAATGTAGTAGCAGATACTTTGTCTAGAATTTCTCAAATAAGTTTATATGATGAAAAGTGTTATGAATCAATGGCACAAGCTCAGCTCGGGGATAAGGATTTCAAAATTTTAAAAGAGGGAAATACATCCTTAGTTTTTAAGGAATTTAAAATATCAAAAGAAGGCCCACCTCTTTATTGTGACACTTCTACTGGATCTGTAAGACCTTATGTTCCAAAGGAATTTCGTTTAGAGATATTTAAGAATTTACATAATCTTTCGCATCCTGGTGTTAAAGCCAGTATTAAACTGATAAGTGAAAGATTTATTTGGAAAGATTTAAAAAAAGATGTTGCAGCATGGGTTAAAGCTTGTATGAATTGTCAAAAATCTAAAATACATAAGCATGTAGCTTCACCTGTGGGATCATATGAATTACCACGATGTCGATTCAGTCATGTGAACATTGACATCGTTGGACCTTTGCCCCCCTCAAAAGGATTTACATATTGTGTAACCTGTGTGGATAGATTTAGGCCTGAGGTTTTCCCCATGGTGGATCAGACTGCAGTAACTGTAGCTGAGACATTTTTTTCAGGCTGGATTGCCAGATTTGGAGTACCTGAAAAAATTACAACCGACCAAGGTCGCCAATTTGAAAGCCAACTTTTTTCAAATTTAACGAAAATGTTGGGGATTCACAAGCTGCGTACAACGGCCTATAATCCAGCCTCCAACGGTTTAGTGGAACGTTTCCATAGGCAACTTAAATATTCTATTAAATGTCATGCTACTGAAAAATGGACTGAAGTTTTGCCAGTAATTTTATTGGGCATCAGATTCCGTTTCAAGGATGACATTCAAGCAACAGTTGCCGAAATGGTCTACGGTTCACCTTTAAGATTACCCGGTGAATTTTTTCGAGATACTGAACTTAAATTTCAACAAACAGATTTCCTAGTTTTATTAAAGGAGCATATCAGACAACTGCGCCCTGTTGATATGTCTAGACATGAGGTTCAAAAAGTGTTTATGCATAAAGAACTTAATACATGTCCTTTTGTTTTCCTTAGACAGGATTTCATTCGCAGGCCTTTGCAGCAGCCGTACGAGGGACCATTCAAGGTGCTGTCTCGTCATCCGAAACACTTCAGGATCCTGGTTCGAGGCACAGAAAGGACTGTCTCTATTAACCGGTTAAAGCCAGCGTTTTTCATGAATCTTAACTTGGAGCCTGAAAGGGAGCAGGAATCTGATCGAGGAATCATCTTGAGATCTGGAAAACGAGTCACGTTCTCAGTATAGATGTCGTCTGAAAGACTGGAGGGGGAGTCCTGTGGCATTTGGCAACAGCTTCAATTTCCAGAGTTTCACTGAGTGGCAACAACCTTCCTTTTACTCGTCAGAACAGCTGAGCTATAAATAGGAAGATGAAAGCTCAAGCAGCGGCTTCAAATAGATTATCAATTTTGTTATAATTTAATTTATTTAAGTTGCAAGATGCAACGTAATTTTAGTTATATGTTTTGTTAATAAAATTATGTTATTGTTTTAATATGAGTCAGTTTTACTATTATCACCAAATTAAACACAGCCAGTTTAAAAGTCCTTATGAAGTAAAATGCCACGACATTTTTTTTTTATGGGCTTTGTCTGGAATCTCTGCTACCTGGCTTTCCCAGTGACCTTACGAGATTTTTTTTTTCAGTGTATCAATAACTTTCAAAAGAAAAGTTTCCATTATCGAGACTTGAAATCGAATCCATTTCTTTCGGAATCAGTGACGAGCTCTCTTTTAAGCTTGTCACCACATTAAACAGCAAGTTTCGTTTGTATGATAATTTATACTGAAATCTTCGGAAAATAAATAGCAGTTTTACGTTGAAATTTGTATTTTTTGCTTCAAAACGGTCGAGATTATATCTAAATCCTAATATATATTAATTTCTTAAACGTTAGTTTAGAGTTTTTAAAAATATATAACAAGTATGCCTATGGAGATTTCATTTTTTTTTCTTTCTATGAAGGAATACAAATTATGCACACAAAAACCAGAAAATTTGTTGCTTTACATTTAGATGCAGGTAAAAAGGTGGAGAAAAAGTGTTTTTTAACCGAAAAAGAACACAGTTATGGACTAATTGTTTAAGACTGCTCAGATACAAATTCGATATCTTAGCCAAATGTAGCTTGCTTCGTTCGCCTTAATTTTTTTTCATTTAATTAGATGAGAGGTCTTTAAATAAAAAAGTAACTTCTTTTTTTTTTTTTTTTTTTTTTTTTTTTTGCTCAATAAGTTTCGCATTTAAATATGTTATTTTATTAGTTATTTCAAAAATAGTTCCATGCAAATAAAATACACATCTCTTACCATTTGTTACAATCTGTTATGTTAAATCTAAATTTTTTATACGGAAATTCTTTTTAATTTCATAAATAAACTTTTCAAAATAACACAATTCTTTGTTTTTTTTTTTTTTATTTTTTTAAGTATTATTTCTACATAAATGTGGGTAGCACATTTAATTAAATAATAGAGTTAAAAAAATTAAGAATATATTTAAATAATAATTAATAATAGAATTTTTAAAAAATCATGGTTTTATAAAATATTGACACATTTAAATGATTTCACTTAATAAAATTGAATAAATCTCGAACTAGGTTTATAATAAGAGTGAAAATACAAGACTTAATATCTGTTTTTCGAATCAATGTCTTATTTTAAGACATTTTAAAATTCAAAACGTACGGCTTGAAAGTGTTATTTTAAGGCAAATCACTGTATTGAGACAGTTCATATTAGTTTATTTACGCAACCAGACCATTCAGACACAAAAATTCTTGAATTAAAATATCTATTATATCTAAGCTCTGGGGTATATCACAGCTAGTTGTCCAACTTCTTCTTTTTCATTTTCTTCTTCATCTTTTCTTTTTCTTCTTCTTCTTTTTTTTAATTTTTAATTTATTTATTTATTGTAAATTACAACTCGCAATTTTAAATTTACTTTTACGTTAACAATATCAGTGCATCTTCAGAAAGAAGTCACCATGTTAGAACTTGAAAATAATAACTAAGATTATTAGTGTAAAAGCTCAAACACACACCAAGTCACTTGGGCCAGCTTACCTCGATATTGGGGAAAGTTAATCTATGTCACCTGCTTAATGTTCTGATAGTGTAGAAATGCTCAAAATTTGCATCAAATCTTAATTTTTATGTCTAACGAATGAAAACACAATATGGCCTAAAGAAAATTATCCATACAGTATGTTTTTTCACTAATAACACATAATACATGTGCACACTAGATGATATTTGAGTAATTTCTTCCCCCGGTTTACTGCTTTCAAATGATTAAGACAACAAAGACACAAATTCTCCTGGTTTTCCTAATTTTTGCCCGCTACAACTGTCTTGCTTTTACGTTGTTGTTTGGTTTTCCTGATTCTTATTTATTTATTTATTTTAATAATGAGTTTAAAAAAAAAATCCTTCTTTTTTTCTCATTTGCTTTTATTTGCCTTTCCTGTAATGCATGTTTGATTAATGTGCCAGTCAGTACTACTGAATTCCGTTTTCTCTTTCGCAGTATTTTTTTTCCCCTGGGTTCTGCTATTACAAAAAAAAAAAAAAAAAGTGTCACATCATTTGGAAAAGAAATAAAATTCTCTCAAAACTTTTATTTGAGGACTGATTGATAGCAGGTGACTTTGAAAGAAGACACGTTAAAACTGGCGGCAAACACGGATAGTAGCTACAGCGGGTTACGATGTGGAATCATGGTTTGCTCGATCTGTGATACACTGTGGTATAAATCGGCGTCTGGGAAAATAGCTTTATTCAGAGAGAAAATGCCTGTCTCCCTAAACCCAGATGTTATGTTAAATGCGGTTGCAGAAAGGCTGGTTTTATGACTGATGTAATATGATGTAATATCATTGGACGTTTATTCATTGTTATCCAATATTCACAGGCTGAATTAATGTATATAACAACATACACTCTTCGATCTAAAAGTTATATCTTAAAGCTGCAGTGAAGTGGAAAGGACAAAAGTTTGATACCATAAATTTTTAACATCATTATTTTGAGCAACAGAAGTGAAAAAAAAAAATAATAATAATAAAATAAAAATTGGGAATTCTAGTACACTTAAACGTTCTATAATTATCGAAGTTATTAATACATTTGTTCAACAAGGAATACATTTGTTCAATAAGACGGATGTAAACAAGGTTATAACTTCCTTTTTCAAAAAAAGCTCACTCCATCAAAAATAAATTTTGTTTTTTCTAATGTGTAAATAAATTTATTTTAGAGACATTCTCCGTTCAAGTTAGCCACTGTAGATCCTATGGGGCATGTAGGGCAGGTGGTGAAAGTGCCCTATGCGAAATGGTCCAACTGGTCACATATGGCCATTTTTATTTTTCATCGAAATTTTCATCGAAAATTTTCATCTTATCGAAATCTAAAATGTAATTTACAAATAAATGAAAAGGGATTATTTGTAAGCCGGTAAATTAAGATATTTAAGTGTTTTAAATTCCTTTTCAGTCTTTTTTTTTTTTTGTGTGTCTGTGTCTTATTTTTTGATACCTTTAACTGCAGTGTGTATGTAATCTTTCAAAGAAATGTTGAGCATTAATGAAACGGTTTAATATTTTATACTCAAGGGAAAGAAAAAATATTTTTTAAATAATAACAATTTTGTAACATTAGAATTTTTATTTATTAATTTTTTCTTTCAGATTTTTAAAATTTTTGTTGCATGTACTAAGTACACTGTGATAAATTGTTGTTTTTAAATTTGTATTTTAATATATTTCACGTAATCTTTAATTAACTTCCGTAATTTAAAAATACGTTTTTTTTATTAGCTGGTATTGATTAGAATTTAAATTTTTTTTACGTAAATGTAAAGAAGATAAATATTATATTACACCGCTAAACAAATTTTCTTTTATTAAATATTTGTTTATAATTAATATTGAATATCTAAAGTCAAATAATTCGATATTCATAATGATTATTAAAATCTTCCAAAACGAATGCAGAAGTAACTTTTACAGAGTTACGTAGAAATCTCAGAGGTTCTATATCATAAATACATCAGTTAATCAGCATTGCTATACATTAGTTTAAAAGAAAATTTAT
>OZ005657.1:246494995-246642495 GCA_963930645.1 Salticus scenicus | reverse complement strand
AAAAAAAAATGAAAATTAGAAGGAAAAAAAAATCAGTTTAACTATTTTTGGAAAATTGGAAAATTTTATTTATTACTTATTATTTTTTAAATCATTATTAAAAAACTAATGTTTATTAGTTTTCAAAATTAATTGATTAAAATAAAAATGATAAAATTTTTAAATAATTTCTACATGAAAAAGTAATATATCTTAGCATTTAGAATTAATGATTTAAAAAGTATTAATTAAAAAATAAAAATAAAAATGTTCAAATAATCCCTTTATTTCTCTATATTCTCACATAAATGGCATGACAATTTCTAGACAATTTTTTAAAAATAAGTACCTAAAATTACTTAAATTTTATTAAAAAGCAATTATTTCCATAAACTTTCAATGCTAATCTGCTATCACGGCTAAACTTTTCGGCATCTAGCGGCCTGTTGAATAACTAAATTTTCTGGTCCGTTTTTCTGCTGAATCCCCTATCTCGTTTTCCCTCCTCCCCTCTATCTTCATGGTCTGAATGTTTTCTGGAGGTGATTCACACCATGAATCTTGTAGGGTGATCTACAATCCATAGGAATGCGAAGGGGAGATCTCTTCTTAAAAGCACGTTGCAAGGCATCCCAGTTATTTCGATCCAGATATGTTCAATAATATTCATCTAGTGATTCAGGTGGTCAATGAATGTGTCTAAAGACAAAAGAGTGTTTCTAGAGCCGCTCTATCGCAACACTCGACGTGTAGGGTATCGCAGATTGGACAGGATGCTTAGGTATCCCTACTTGTCAGACTAGTAGGCAGACGTATCAAAAGTCCCATATCACGCCAGCTGCATACGCCCGATAACATGAAAGAATATCCTCCAGTTTGAATATGTTAGCATCTATAGTCGGCAGCAATCTGGCAGCAAGCACTAGCAATAATTTCTACTTAAAACATGGACACTAATACTGTTTTGTTAAATAAATATTTGTCGAATCATGATGTTAGTATTTATGCTGTTTATAAAAAAGTAAGTTGATGATAAAAATTAGTGATCAAACAAATACATACAGCCGATAACAAAAGTATCTGAACACTAGCAAAAATTCCTATATAAAAAAAGTAAAGTTAACACTGTTTTGTTAGATAAATCTTTGTCGAATCATGTTCTTAGACTGACTAAGAATATGATTCGACAAGGATTTATTTAAAAAACAGTATTAAATCTACTTTTTTTACATAGGAATTTTTGCTAGTGTTCGGATACTTTTATTACCGACTGTATATATATATATATATATATATATGAAAAGTGTGGATGTGCGGTTCAATAATTTTGCTGCCAACCATAGCATCTCCTGTTGACATGTAGGTTCTATGAATTCCTGAGGTTGACTCTATACCAGTAGAGGTCCATCCGACCGATTGAATTGGAAATGAGACTCGCCCGACCAGGCAACGTGTTCCCGGTCACCATCTCTTAATTAGCGGTGCTGGCGGTTACAGGACAGGCGTGAAGCTTTGTGTCATGCAGCAAATAATTGTATGCGTGTGGCTTTTGGACTCGGACAGTTCATATCATTGACAGTCCGTTGAATAGTTCCAAACTGTCACTTGTTGATGCTCAGTATTAAAATCTGCAAGTTGACGAAGGGTTACACGTCTGCCACATTTAATAATTCTCATTAGTCGTCGATGGTCCCATTCTTTCACGATCTCTTTTCAGATGTCACAGGTTCGAAGTTTACTGCATTCCAGATATTCACGTACACTCGCGAAATGGTCATACACAAAAATCCAAATTTTATCGCTACCTCGGAGATGCTATGCCCTATATCTCGTGTGCCGACTATAACAAGTTCAAACTCCTTTAAATCTTGATATCTTCTATTGTAACATCAGTAACCAATCTAAGAGATTTGCCAGACATTCGTTGTCTTATGTAGACGTTGCCGAACGCATTGTGTTATTCTGATTGATTCCATAACTCTGTCATTTGGCATACGCACGTTTTTTATATTAGTTTTTTTTCTTCCCTTCAGTATAAATCATTATTAGAAGTTAATGCAAAATAATGAATAGATTTTGACACAATTTAAACAATATGTTCATGTCTTATTTCTTGTCGTTTCTTGTAATTTCAATAGTTATTTCCTAAATATCCTTATTACATATATATTGGAATTTACTAGATAACACATCCTGCATTACTGCGTGATTAAATAAGTAAAAAAATAACTAAATAAGTTTTAAAATTTTGTTTAACATTGTATTTGACTATGTGCTCATAGCGTAATGTATTCAACAAATGGGATTGTGTTACGTTTCTGTTTTCTGTCGCATATGAACTGGCTAATAAGCAAATTTTCTGATGTTTGAAACGCGTTTTATTACTTTCTTTACTTTAATTTATCAGTGTATGGAAAATAATTTTTTACTTTTATATATGCAGTGTTTTAAATTTTACTATATAACGTATGTTTAAATGCTTTTTTAATTTACATATTTCAATCAAATTCTGTAAAATATTTTCTGGAAATTGTCTAAAAGACATGATTTTGTCGCACAGCATCTGACACATATTATTATTTAATATCTGATTTTTTAAATATGATTTCAATACTTCAAAGTGAATACAGAAAATAGTTTAACACTTAAAAGAAAATATTTAAACTTATTTTTTTATATTGTAAGAAACAGAAGTATATTTAAAAATTAGTTTTAATTTTCCAAAACACTTTTAATTAATTTATTTCTTGAATTTTTAATGAACTTATTCCCTTTTTGATGAAATTATTCTTTAAAGGTTACTGGTTAAAAAAAAAAAAAAATCATGTAAAGTAACATAAATTATGTTAATATAGTTTTGGATTTTGTTAAAGCTTTCTATAAACCCCTAAAACTAAACAGCGCATGAAAATAATTAACAAGAATTAGTATAAATCTTTATAAATGAAGCAATTGAAAATGCGATAGTAATGTTACTATGCACTAATCTTTGTCGAGAACTAATTATCATGTATTTACTAATGGAATAGAATTTCAAATGCTGATATTTCTCTAAAACATTTTCTGAATAACTATAATGAATTAGGAACGGATACTGTTGCATAAACTAGATAAATGATTGCTAATTTAGTTGTTTCTGGAGAATTAAATAATAAGGTCCATGTAACAAACAGAAATTAGGATTTTTGTTATAGAAATAGAACATAGGCAAAATTATCAAATAATTGTAAATTATGCTCCTACAAATAACACTGAAAGCCATTTTTCTTGTACATTTATATCTTTCTATAAAAATTACTTCTTAAAAAGATTTTATTATCAATTGATTTAATGAGCCTATTTTCTGTGTATATATTTTTTTAAGTTATATTCTTCTCGTACTCGAAGGAAAAATCATTCTTACATAAAATTGTTAATCTGTCCACATTTAAAGCAGTGGGCTGTACAGAAGCATAAAAAAGGCTTGTGATTTGAGATTTTTAAAAATTTTATTGCAGCGCACAATAGCAATTAAAATTAAAATTAAAATATATGAATTAATTTATTTTCATACAATATTTCACACTATAAATTACAACTTAATTCGGTGTTTAATAATTTTAAGCTATTTTTCAAGCAACTTATAACTCTGCAATTTTTACAGATTTTTTTTTTTTTTTTTTTTTTTTTTTTTTATGAAAAAGACACATTTAAAAATTATTTACTTTATTTGTAGAATTATTCAGAAAAGTTTATACATCTTTAAGGACACATTTATACAGTTGAAAAGGACATTAATATTTCCAAGACAGGAAATATTATATTAACGAGAAATCTTATTAAATTTATGCCATTAAAATCTACAAATTAAACATAAATTCAAATCAAATGAACTTAGTTCCATTAGCTTATGAATGCTGTTAACAGCTTGACAGAAATGTTCCAGTTGAAATCAATCATTATATTTATTTTAAATGTTGAGTTAAATACGATATTAAAGGCAACCATTTCAACCCCTGACAGTCCATATAATATAAGCTTTATTAATAAATACTTCTCTTTTATGCCTGAAAATGAAATCACACTCTCCTCTTCGGTAGTAGGGGAAAAAAAGAAGTATTCAAACCACGCTGGCTGGAAACAAGTACTAAAAAAGAGGAAAGGATGAAGACCCCCTCAATAATATTGCAGGAAATATCTTTATAATAAAAGAATGATCAGTACAAAAGAATTTTATTAAGAGACGTTAATAATTTGGAGATTTGACATTAAAGTATTGCATGAAAAGAGAGTATTCGATCGTTTTTGAAACATTACGATGCAATTTCCTTCCTTATGCATTCATTACAAATTTTTTACGATATTATCAGAATGTTTTCAAATAGTTCTTTTTTTTTTTTCTATTTCATGAATCGTGTAATTTTTTTTTTTTTTTTTTTTTTTTTTTTTTTTTTAATGGAAAAATTTATTCGTGTTCTTTTATTAAGCGTTTTCCATATAAAACAATGTGCATTTTAAAATTTCACGAATATATTAAGATGCCAATATAGATAATTGTTAGTAATTGCACTGATTATGATGAAATTTACAATTTCAAACCAACTTTTAGACCTTTTTTTCGAAGTTAACGGGAAGCTGTATCATTTTCTTCATTCTTATTTAGTTTGATGTTTCAATACTGAGTATATATTAAAGAGAAGATAATCCTTATACAAACCTTACTGTGAAACATTTTGGAAACAATTTTCATGTTTTTACTGCATTATTTAGATAATATGTAAAATGAAATGAACGTTATAATTGTTTATGATGCAATTTTCACTTTAAGGGTATATCTATCTTTGTTTAATAAACAATGCTGCATGAAATATAAAAATTCAATCTGAAACGATGTTAGTAACACTTATTATTCAGACGAAAATTTCTCAGTTTACATTTTTCAAGTTGAAATTCTTTTAATTCAAATGTATTCTTCATACAGAATATTTTCTTTAATTATATTTAACACTCTAAAGTAATAACACGCGAAAACTTGATTAAAGTGAACGCACAATGAAGAATTAATATGTAAAACGGAAATTAATTCCCAACGAATAAAAGGCTTTCTAACTTTTCAGTGTGTCATTATCCAGAACCCACTAAAAATATATCGCTTCTTGGTTTAAATGAAATTTTTAGAAATTGTCTCTTTTAACTGTGAAATTTTATTATTATTAAAGTATTATTACTTTAATAAAAATCCAAGGTGTTTTGAAAAAGCAATTAATTATTTTACAGACATTGAACTAATATATTTATCTTTTTTTCAGTTCGTATTAAAATTATTCTTGTTTATACAGTTATTTATAATAATAATGGTATTTATTAGATTGTTAAAATATTAGAATCTTTCTGAAATGTTTACTTTGTAAATAAATATAATTAAAAATAATAAGTATAATTTGCGGAGCATCCAGTTTTTTAAGAAATGTTAATCTTCTATTTAGAAAATAAAACATTCTATTTGTTAATAAAGATTAGGAGAAAATGAATTCGATGCACGCAATCATTATCGTTTGATGGATCACATTTGCAAATCTAATTAACTTAAAATTTACCTTCATTTGTTTTAAGTTATTTACTTTGGAAAAGAAACACATTAGAATATATTTACATAAATAAATAAATATATATATATATATATATATATATATATATATGCAATATCGATTTTTAAAATGTTTGTTTTAAATAATGCATTGCATTAAAATGTGATTTTACTGCTTTGAATATAATATATATCATTATTTTCCTATCGAAATAATATATGCTTATTTAATGGAATATATTCATCGTTAATTTTTTAATGAAACCAATAGAAAGAATTGTTCTTAAAAGTGCATAGTATATAATTAACAACAAAAGTAAGTGCATCCGACAACTGCAAGGATATAGAAAGTTATAGATAAAGGCAGAAGCAATCCATTTGAATGTTGTATAGTGCAAACATTTGTAATCTTTTTATATATTCATGTTTTATGTATTGCATTTCCTTATCATTTTTTAGAAAATTTTGTGCTCAGCTAGGAACCTTTTTTTTTTTTTTTTTTTTTTTTTTTTTTTATAATTTTGTGTGTGTGTGTGTGTGTGTGGCCATGCACATAGAGATTGTTCTTGGTTGGAGGGAAAACAATATGGAAAACGGTATGTTAAATACAGAATGTTTCAAAACTATCTGGCACAAATGTAAAGCGGGTAGAGGGAATATCTGAATCAATGGGATTTTTTTAGACCTTAACCAGCGAACACTTAAGTCCCGTAATGTTTAAAAAAATATATACATATATATATTCAATTCGTCAGATAGCTGAAGCACCATTTCGATGGAGAGAATCATAACAATTCTGATTAAAATGTGCCATATAAAGTATCTTTTTAGATACTTTTAGCGATTCACAAATAACTTGTCGATTTGGTACCAGAAATCCTACACATCAAAAAACTTGTCGATAGATCTGACACACACTCCACACAAATATAGACGAATAGTGGTACTTATGGCAAGAAAACACTAAAAAAATACAAAAAATTGTTTTTACTCGTGTCTAGGGGTATCATTTTGAATATTATTTTCAACGTGTATATGATAATTATATAAACTGGGCCGTTTAACGACATTTGTACAAAAGTCAGCGTTTCTGGACCCAGGTTCTAATTCGGAAAGACGTACTTAATTAAACTGTGGACTTTATTTCGTCTGATGACGATGGGCCGTATGCAAATTGCCATGATTTTGTTCTACTATAAATAAACAGCTTCTTAGAATACAAACAAGTTCATTTATAAATATTTACTGGTAGCAATGTACAAAACCGAAACAGAATAACTATGCAATATCGGTAAAACAACAATTACCATAAACTGACGCCAAAATAAATAAATAAATAAATAAAAATAATTGAACATAATGTCTCTGGTATCAGGATAATATCTTGAATTCAATATATCAGTGGCGGCTCATAAATAAGTCAGGTGTAGGATACCCGCTCAGTGATGCCAAACTTTGCAACTTTTTTATGCAATAGTCACAAATAATTTTGAGAAATGATATTTGATATAATGGACGAATCGAAGAATCGTCAATTATGTATATCAAATATCACTTCTCCAAATTATCGGTGACTATTGAATAAAAAAGTCGCAAAATCTGGCAACACTGTACCTGCTGTCTGATAACAACTGTTTGATACTTCTGTTGTTCTGCGTATAAATATATTTTTCTTACCGTACAGACACCATATGTTTTTCGTATCGTACCATTATGTTATATAACTTTATTTGTCATTAAAAATGCATCAGAATGACACAAGAAAATCGACATATCTGACAAATCTTATAATCTGATACCAGAACATAATAATTCTGATACGTATGTGTTTTCTGAATACTCTTAAAGTTATCACAGAATAGAAAGAAAGTGTTAGGATACATTATGTTTGTAAGTCATGCAAGGACAAATATTGCAGTCCTTGAAGCTCTTTCCTCTACGGAATAGCGATAGATGGCATCAGCTCTATCTACCGTCTCAACATGGCACATCCACATCGACACACTTAAATTAAATATTAATTTAGGATGAACTGTCAGTAACTGACGGCAGTTCAGTAATTTATCACTTATACACAAATTCTATATAATAATAATTAATGTGTGAAAATTCCGAATATGATTTGTAGAATAGATAATTTATATTTACCAAAATGCTCTGTTAGAATTTTCAATAGCAACTGATCTTCTAATTCGATTATAATATGGAACAATTACAAAATTGTCTACGATTCTTAAAATAAGTAGCTGTAAATATATTAGCCAGCTGCAATGTAGTGTTTAATTCAGTCTTAAATCACAAAGATGAATTTGGTGCAAAAAGCTATTTGTCCAGGTAGTTAGGTCATTTATATTTATTTTAAATAAATAAATATATTTTTATTAATAAGTTAAATTATTTTTATTGTAATTAAGGGATGGTCAATGACTAGGCATCTAAAATAATATCAGTGCAAGTAAAAGACTAAATTGGACAACTACTGAATATCAGTTTCTTTTTTCAACTTTTTCAATAATTAAACATTTTGGTTAATTATTTAAATGTGTGAGTTTTCTCACTTAAATTTTTGCGGTGAAATTCTAAGCTTGCGAGGGTTGTTAACTTTCGACTTTGATAATGTGTTTGAATCCGAGAGTTTAAGTGGTTTAAGAAAAAATGTGGAGTGGTTTAGGGAAAAATGTGAACTCGTCGTAGGAGGAAAAATTGTCAAAAGAGGAATTTCAAATAACATACATTGTAGTAAAGGAAACAAAGAAATGATTCTTAGTTATTCGTATTCTCAATGACTACATTAGAAGAGAGGATAAAACTTTAAAAAATGTCCACTAAATGATCAAGTATTGGACTTTTAGCCCTGTATCAGATTCTTCTACCATGTTTTACCTTTAACTAAAATTTTTTGAAAAATCATGCCGAAATCCTCAATTCTCAACTTTGAAAAATTTTCTTATAATCAAACATTTATATCCAGCATAAAAAGAAGATACTGGATTATGTGAGTCGTTAAGTGAGTATCATCAAATCTGGCAATGATCTTATATATTAAAGCACAAAGCGCTAAGAAACCGAACCGATCACTGAACCAATCAGGAACAGGAATATTCCTTTCATTTTTCGCAGTGCAATACGAACCCTCCAGCTGATATATTAGCTATACCTAATTAAAACTCAATGATAAAAACAATTCGCATGATAAATTCATTGATTCATACTTTCAAAGTAAGTATATTAAAACAAAGCACTCCACGAATTCTTATTGGTTATCGTCATATGCATTTTAACCAAAAATTTCCTTACACAGGATAGTATTTCAGGATTATTTGTTGTGGCGCCATCTGTTACCATATAAAACATATTTTTCCTAAAATCATTTTTCCCATTCCTTAAAAATAAATAAATAAATAAAATAAAATAAAAATAAAATAAAAAGCTTTTAAAATTAACAAATTCTCCGAGTTTATTATTTTTTAAAAGTTAAATTTTATCATTTGAAAACTTTGTTTAGCAAAGATGGAAATATATATTGAAAATCAAACCAGTTTTTTTTAAAATATAATTATTAGAATAACCTTTAAATATTGATATTTTATACGAGTAAAAATTTACATAGTATAATTTAATATTAAAAATTTACTGAGCAAATTAACATGCTAAAATATTCTTGTTTTTTTAACAGTACACTTTTGCTGAAATATACTATTTTAATAGAATAAAATGTAATGTTAAAAGTTAAATAAAATAAATAAATAAATTATTCAATCAAAATCAACTAAATATGTTATTTATTTATTTTTGTGTAGTATAGTCAATTTCTAAGTGCAGATAAAATTATAATTATAGAATATAAAGAAACATAAAATACTATTAAAATTTATATTAAGTTAAATTATTTCGTCTTATAAATTTATATGATTTTAAAAATGCATCTTTTTTAGAAATATATAAAAAAAAAGTTTTTTTTTTTCATCGATAGCTTACAGATTGCGCCACTGTCATTAGGGCCTGATTATCGCACGGGCACCTGGGGCTCGTGCCCTGGGCACGAAATTTCTGAGGGGCACAAAGTTTTACTAACAGTTAAAATATATCGTACTAAATCTTCCTTTTTCTTTTTTTTTCCTTTTTTTTTTCTTGTTTTGATTTGTCGCTCAATTGTGTTTCACTTACATGAATAAAATTTTAAAAGAAAGTCTGTCGTTAGGTTGACTGGAGGTAATTTTATTTGTCTTTAGATCCCAAAACAGAGGCAGATATTTTTTTTTTTTTTTTTTTTTGACCAAATAACTCTTTTCGGTCTGTTTTTTTCGCCATCTATAAATTGCGGTACGTTACTAACCTTTATTTATTTATTTATTTTATTTTATTATATATTTTTTTGGGGGGGGAGTGAGGGAGGGGGGGCACGAAAAATTTAAAAGTGCCCTGGGCACAAAGAGTTGTTAGTCGGGCCCTGACTGTCATATTGCAATTGAAATAGAATGTCATCGATGCTTGATACATTTTATTTTCTTGGTATGTACAGTCAGCAGCAAAATTAATGAAGTACTAGCAGTATTTTCTATTTAAAAGATGTGCGCTTAATACCGTTGTGTTAAGTAAATATTTTTCGAGTCATGATCTTAGTCTTATGCTATTCACAGGAAAGTAAGTTGATGATAAAAATTAGCGACCATATTAGAAATATATCTATGAAATTATGAATCTGTCGGTAATGTAAAAATTCTGTCTTTCTATTAATTACTCCTAACATTATTATGGTCATATTTAGAGTAAAATTAGAAAAATCCAACGGATTTTATTTTTATTACGTGGAGTATGATTCATTTTGTATATTAAAATTTCATGAACTTTATCCCCTCTCCAACCAAAAGATAATTGATTAAAGCAAGGGGTTTTAAACTGGTTAAGAGCAATACAAAATATTAAAGCAGGGATGCTTAAAACTTAATGCCGTGAAAAGATTTAAGTTGCACATAATCCGTCATATTTTGACGGGTATTAACTAGTTTTCAATTACATCACCTTCTTGATTAACTTGTAATTGCCTTTCTTGTCACTGTGTTATGTACAGCACTACATTCTATAACCATATTAAGGGTCTTGGGATTAATGCCGATTGACTTCTCGTAGGTTCTACGCCTGATTGAAATGCACTTTTTGGGTAGTCTTTTAAGGGGTCCTAATCGATATTTAGAGAAAACCATGGTAACCTCTAGGTCAACGAGCGTTACGTGAGTTCTCACATTCGGAGTTCCAAATGCAAAATCACCACATTTGATATTTTAGATATGAGCTTGTAAAAAAAAAAATATTTTCAGCTATTTTCATATAATACTTCAATGTCTGATATTATTATCTATTTATATAATATACCGGGTGTCCCATAGTGTTTAGACATTTCAAAAATTCATAAAAATCGAAGGAATAGGTAGAATTGAACGCAATTTGCGAAAAATTTACTATCGAGGAGGATTATTTATTTATTTTTTTGGAGGGGGGGAGGGTGTAAGGAAAAAATAGTTAATTTTTTTGTCGGTAGAGGACGCTGCACGGGTGCGTAACGATAAATATGCAATTCAGAGTTCTGTAAATTGCACGGTTTTACGATTAACACAGCTTGTTTCTTATTTTGAATCCTTCTTTTGCATACATGAAGTTTTAATTTCCGTGCTGACTTGACGAATAAAGCATTACTCGGGAAGATGTTTTACCGGAGGTAAGAGCTGCCGACAGAAGCTGCAGTTAGCGGTGTTTTAACTCGTTTGAAAACTAAAATTTCTGTTGATGGCGAACTCACAGAATAGAATTTATGTGCCTGTAAACACCTGCATGCAAATAAATATAGTTTTCTACAGTATTATTATTTTTTCTTAGTTTCAGAAAAAAAATAATAGTTAATTTTTTCGTAAATAAAAAAATTAATAGTTAAAATTTTCGTCGGTAGATAGCCACGCTACATGAGCAAATCAAACATTTCTGTGGAAAACTATATTTATTTGCATGCAGATGTTTACAGACACATAAATTCTATTTTATGTGCCCGCCATAAATAGAAATTTCAGTTTGCAAACGCTGCTAACTGCAGCTTTTACCTCCGGGAAAACAACTTCCCAAATAACGCTCCACCAAGTAATAATCCACCAAGTTAGCATGGAAATTAAAACTTCATGTATACACAAGAAGGATTCAAAATAAGAAATAAACTGTGTAAATCGTAAAGCCGTGCAATTTACAGGACTCTGAATTGCATATTTCTCGTTACGCACCCGTGCAGCGCCCTCTATCGACAAAAAATTTAACTATTTTTTTCCTTACCCAACCCCTCCCCCCCCCCCAAATAATAATAATAATAATAATAATAATTTCCCTTTACGAGCATAATATTTTAGGAAACCGCGTTCATATCTACCAATTCCTTCAATTTTTAAGAATTTTTAAAACGCCTACAGACTTATGGGACACCCGGTATATATCTTACAGTATCTCATTTTATATGTCCTAATTTTGCTTTAATACACTCATGTTTGTGAAAATTGCAACACCGTGAAAGAATTGTCAGAAATGAATGAAATTTATTCAACATTTTACTGATAGTAGTACAAATAAACGATCAAATGTACAAGACAAAAAAACAAAAAGAACGTCTGAAATCAGTACTTTGTGTATCCTACACTCTATGGCATTGAATCATACAGGTTCTGAATTTAATCCTGGGGAATAGAATTCCAGATGGCTTCGACTTGTCGCCAAAGTTCAATCTTACTGTGCGCCCCACCAGTTGTACGAGCGAATCGCTGACCATTAAATCCCAGACAAGCTCGATGGGCGACATAAGCAGGTCGGGGAATAAGCAGGCCATGGAAGAAGCGAAACCTGTTGTGCACTGAAGAAGGCTTGTACAGTCTGAGAAACATGCGCACGGGCATTTTCCTGCTGGGATACAGCGTCCAAGAATTCGAAGGACCCCTGGCTCCAAAATTTGCCTTATGTAGCGATCACTGTTGAGGTTGCCCGCAATGTGCACTAGATGGCAATTACACCCAATAACTCCCCACACCATGATGCTAGGCGTTTGTACAGTATGACGTTGGATAACACACTGTGGGAGCAGATGTTTCCCCTGTAAGTCTGAAGCGTACTCTTCCATTATTGTACTCCAGATTGTAGCGAGATTAATGAAATAAAACAATTTGCCATTAGACACGCCACGTGCTGTGTGGCTGAGCGCATTGAAGTCGGTGGCGTCTGTGATTCAGCGAGAGGGGAATCCTGCGTAGAGGAACCATTGCATGCAGTTCATGCTGCAGCAGCAAACGGCGACGAGACGTGAAGCTAGACAGCAAAACACCTGTAGCCGTGTTCCAACTTTGTGCAAACACACGAGAGGACGCTGTACAGTCCGTTACAGCCATACGGATGAGGTGTGTGTCGTATAAATGCCGTTGTTCTACTGCGTGTTCCACTGCCAGGTTTTCGGATAGTTTGATTCTGCTCTGTCCATTTTTTCCAAACACGCATTACTGCTGTGGCATTACACTGAACTGCGGGCTGCGATTTCTCGATACGAAAATCCACCCTATTGCACACTAACGATGCGGCCTCGTACGGTTACTGTTTGGTATGACACCCTACGCTTTTGACGAGGCATATTGACCACCAACGAAACGTTTATCACAGACAGAGGACTATAAACAGATTTCAATGCGCTTTTACAATACTTTATAACTGATAAGGAGTCGGTTCTTGTCCCACTCAAGCGCAATCGCTTTGTAGCTCTAATCATTTGAATGCCTTACCTCACATTACATTTCGTGTAAGTTTGGTTCAATTTGCATAATCCCTTCATGGTGTTGCAATATTCACAAACATGAGTGTATTGATTTTGAAAAGTAATTGTTGTCATTAGAAAGTTATCATTAAATTAAATAATCTGGTTTGTCACTCACACGACATTCTCTTACCATGCATGTCAATACTACAAAGATAGATTGCATATTAAATTTTAAGATCAATAGCGCAATATAATGAAGTTCAATGTACTTTAGAAATAATCTGAAATGGGTTTAGGAACAGTTTTATTTGACATGTAATTCTGAGTGTGGGAGAGGGAGGGCTACCGCCCTCATCAAATACACCCCCCCCCCCTCAAATCCTCGTTCAATTATTGTGCATACAATTATTTAAAAATTAATTAAAGCCGTTATTAATTTCCTTCAAACTGGCGAATCTTGATAAAATTTTTACGTGGCAATCTAATACAGATTTCAAAATACCAAATTTGAATTTCCTGCTTTGATTTGTTTGTAAGTTATGGTGAACATAACTTACAACAACAGTTCAGGACAACAACAGTTATACAACAACAGTTAACAACAATTAACAACAACAGTTAACAACAATTAACAACAACAGTTACAGACGTTAGCAGTCCGTATGATACACATACGGATCGATCGCTAAAAATGTACTTTCTTAATTAAGACACTTCAAAACATGATATTATACAAAAAACAAGAATTTAGTATTAAAAAAGAATACTTTGTTTACAGTATGCGTATGGAAAATTACTTTTGCTGCCTGAGCAGTGTTCTTGGACATAGTAAAGTATAGCAAAGCACTTCCATGAGTTATATTCAATAGGAAAGAATGTTAATTTTAATTTTGGGTAGGCCTGTATGTTGTCTATAATCAATATTCACTATATATAATACTGTGTACTTAAATTTGATCTTACTTAAATAGCATCTGACACAAAAGAAATCACAATTCCAGCAAGTTACAAGTATAACCGGAATATATCCAAATACTTTAGGTAACCCTGTAAATGAATGATGAATGATTCCCATACAACAATCTACACAAAACATGCTTTTATGCATAGAATAAATTACATTTATTCCGTTTTGTTGAAGTCAGCCTATAAATGTTACACTGTACTTACCAGAAATTTTCCCATGGACATATTGTATTTGAAACCTCTTGGATGTCCCTGTACATGAGCCGTTTGCTTGGTCTCAACGAAAAGTTCATTGTAGCATACCTATATGATACACATTTAGAATACTAAGTTTGAACATTTTACTATAACTTGTTCTTGAGATATTCTATTAAAAGACAGGCACACACAGAGACCAACTGCTAAAAACATGTTTATCGGATTCAGGATCCCTCAAAACGTGTAAATATAACAAAAACTCAATTTTCAAAAATTTGACCTAAAAACAATTCTTTGTTTACCATATATATAGGTAAGAGAAGGTAAAAATTTATAATATTTCATCTATAATTGTAACGATTGCAACTGATATTTTTTTTTCTATTGAAACATGAGATTTGTTTTCCTTTTTCTTTTCTTTTCTTTCCTTTCTTTCTTTTTTTTTTTTTTTTTTAAGTTTTAATATGTCAACAAAATTATAATGGATTACTAATTTTATTGTATTAAATTACAAAAAAAAAAAAAAAAAAAAAAAAAAAAAAAAAAAAATCTATGTTCTAGTAATTAATAAAAATGTTTTTAAATTTTTATTAATCGAAAAACATTTAAAATCAGCTTAGGTGAGATTAAAATTTATCAGTTTGCAAATCCCCCTTTTTTAAGTCTAAAATTTATTTATTCAGTTTAATTCCCCAAAAAAAATTTAGATTTTATCACCTTTAAAAAACAATAATAATTAATTTCCATCTTTCAGGGGTCCTTTTGAATAAATACGATATATTTGAATTTATTTGTAGATTTTTATTATTATTATTATTATTATTTATTTAACATGTCATGAACATCAACTAAGATAATTAGAATAATTTCTTGTTTGAAGAGATTACACTTATATTTTCTATTTGAATGTTGTCAGACTAATACAAATTGATGGCTGTCAGAATTTGACAGTAAAATCTCTTCCTAATATTGTAAAAAAACAAAAACAAAAAAAAAAACTTTTTTTTTCTTTTAAGATATATTTGTCAGCATAGATATACATTTTAATCATATTTCACTTCATGGATTTAATTATTAGGTAAATATTATTTTTACATAGAATATATGTTTTCTCTATTATGCATTCCTTAAATATGTTTGTGCTTATCTTGTGCAACGTTTTAATGCACTCCATTTATGAATTAATGTAGAACTCTTAATAAAATTTACCTTTAAGCGTGAGAATTTTTTGAAAATTCTTTCAGAAACTTATATTAATAAAATTCAGTTTTTAAAATAATAACTAATTAAACAAATTTTTAATCTAATCTATGAGAACGAAAAAACCACTATAATTTAAATTAAATGAATGGATGTACATGCTATACAAAAATAAATGAAAATAGAAATTTTCATTTAGTTTGTTCATATGCAAAATACAAGAACTTCATTTTGCATAATTTACAAAACACAAGTCTGTGGATTGTTATGAAATATTAAACTCGCGGTTTCAAACAGAAATAAATAATGGTTACTTTTTATTAAAAGTATTTATGTGATCAGATAATTTTAACTGATTCTTGCAGTAACTTTCAATGCTATTATAATTACTCGGGTTATGGATTTATATGCATTTATCAGTAAACTATCTTAATCATTTTGCCACAAATTTAAACTTTTAAATGGAATACCTGAGATAAGAAATACATATTTGTATTAAAATTATTTTAACCATACAGGACTTTTTAAAGGAACTATCAAGTATTAAAAGGATTTACAGGACTATCAAGTATTAAAACGATACGACTCTGAATTCATTAAAATGTAATTTGTTAAAAATAATTATAAATTTTAACATTAAACCGAACTATCCATTCTTTATTCTACACAAAATTTATTAAACAATCAAATATTTAGAAGTATTAAGTAAAAATTACACTGCATTTTTATTTTTTAAATACACAACAACGCTTGCAAAAAGAATAAAATATAATAGAGTAACTAACATTTTTATTAATGATAAAAAGTATTTGAAATGACATTTGGAAAATCATCAACATCATTCATTCACAAAATAGAACGATATCAGCACAACAAGCATGTAGACCTGCCCATAGCTACAAAAGATAAGGTACACACAGCCCCATAAATGTCGGGTAAGGGGAGAGAAGCAACGGTTGGCTAGAACAAAAAAGTACTATTTGAAGAAGGACAGCTCCCGTAGAGAAAATGTAAATAGAGTGAATTCGATTATTCGTTTTTCTTGCAGTGCGCGGTAGACAGCTTTACAAAGGAGCAGCGCAGAGGAAACGCGACTTTTCCTTTTTGCCCTTTCTCCTTTCTATTCCCTTTTTCTCCCAGCCAATTCTTATTTCAATTAGGTAAATATTACAAATATATATTACATTTATAAAAGGAGTATTAGTTTTTAAATTTAATTACTATCGAATTCAGAGATAATAATTTTAACGAAAAAAAAAAAAAAAAAAAAAAAAAAGAAAGAAAGAAAAACAAAAGAAAAGAAAAGAAAGAAAAAAGAAAAACAAAAGAAAAGAAAGAAAAGAAAAGAAAGGGAAAAAGGAAAAGGAAGTAGTATCTTATTTCCTGAAACAAATAAATGCCTTATAAATCAATAGTTATTTGTGAAATCTTGCCAGCATTTTAATTAATTATAATAATTAACATTATTTATAATTACCATTTTTTATTGTTTCAAAATTAATTACAATAATTACCATTATTTCTTTCTTTTTTTTTTTTTTTTTGCTTTTGTCGTTCATAATATTTATTTTGAAAAATTATAAAGCATATAAATTTTACACCTTCTTTCATTGCGTTAAACATTAACTATCTATGTCATGTTGCAATTATTACAATAGCAAACCAATATCTGTTGTTTAATAAATGAACTTTCCAAATTTTTTTTTTCTATAGCCAAGTAACCACAAAACTTCAGAAAGTTGTTTAACAAAAACTGTTCACATATTTCAAACAAGGCGCCATTTCTAAAAATTATGTGTAATTCGTCCCCTATTACTATTTTAGCTTAAAATAATAATAATAATAATAATAATAATAATAATAAATAACGCGTTAGACTCTAAATTGCATTATAATTATGTATTTTACAGCAGTTGGATTGCTATGTGTGTGCTGCTAGTCTCGGATAGAAAAATTAGCTTCTAGTGAAAGAAGTGAAAACTTGACTATTAGAGTGTGATACTGCTGAGTTTAATTAATATGTTTTGACTTAGGATCAGTATAGCACATATGCTCAATTAAACTGGGTTACAAGGAGATAGATCAAATAAAAATATTTTTAATTCATAAAATGTAACGCTCTTCCTGAAGAAAAACTTACATTCTCCAAATGCAAATTTTGTGTCCATAAAGCTGTAGATTCTAAATTTATGTGTTCTATAAAAAAAAAAAAAGAAAAAGAAAAAAAAATACTTTAAACGATTTTTTTTTTAATAGTAAATTTTTTTCCCTATGACAAAATTAAAAACTTTAGTTAGAGTGACAAGGGTAGGGGCATGTTTGATTTTATTTCTTGAATATTATTACGGGTTTCTATCTGATTCTTTTTTCTTTTAGCTGTTAATGAAAATTATCCAATTAGAAGCTAAAGGGAGAAAGGAAATTAATAAGGTTTTTTAAAAAATAAATCATCGAATGCAAGTCATTTTTTTTAAAACTTGCATATAAAGTGAATAATTAGGTATATATTTATTTATAGGTATTTAGTGTTGAATATTGTAATTTTGTTTATTAGTTTCCCCTGTACATTAAAATCTGTATTTTGGAAAACTAACGAACATCAAAAGATTATTTTTAAATATTCAGTTCTTTTTTAAATGAAAAAGAATAAATTATAGGTATTAATTATTCAAATTTGGCGATATCCTTATGCGATAAGATTTGGTAGCTTCCAAGAAATTATGAGAATTTGCCATGTTAATAATAAACAACGCTTGATATTAAATTAAAATAAATAAATAAAAAAAAAAAAAAACATTGACCTATGCCAATAAACATGCGTCTAACAAAACCCCTATTTCATTTAAATTTGAAATGAATTAGAAATATTTAAAATGCTTTATCAATATCGAAATGCACTGTCAAATTAATTCTTTTCCGTTAGTAAACTGTTATAAAAGAGAAATTTTAATTAAAAATCCTTTTTGAACTGATAGATACAATAACTAAAACACTTCATTGAAATATTAACTTCTGTATCCTGAATAATGAAAATGTTCATATACTTCATTTTTAACAATTAATTATGTTTAATTTTACCGTATAGTTTGATTTGTAATCTGCATACTTCGGTGATAAATCTTTAGAGAAAGCCTTGACGATGAAACATGAACCCTAACGGAAATATTTTCCCAGAGAGATACTAGATTCCGGAAGATTAAACTGATTTACAACGTAACTAAAGCATCAATTTCTGTTCAAAATTTATAATTGGACTCAAGAGTGATGAAAAATTCTTGTCCCACTTTAGAATATTAATGTCACTCAGATATGATAACACTAAGCGTAGCTAAATGATAATTTATTTATATTCGCAAGCAAATTTGTACTTATTTCTCTGATGATGCAAAAGATAAAGGATCAATGGAGAGTATCATCATAGAATTCAGTTAAATATATTAACGAAAAATGAATTTGCGAATGATTTAGAAAATATTTCAAAACAAATATTACAATGAAAAATTTTGATTTCTAAAAATATCAGATCTTAAGTACATTTGTTTTGATTCAAATGGTGTCTCAATTTCACGAATAGCTATTTTTAATAATATTAAGAATCTTCTTTCACATTTTTCTTAGCGTAAAATTTTCCTAAAAAATATTATGCACTCTAGCATAAAATGTTCAATTTACTGAGTCCACATGCACGCTAAAAAAGTCAATAGTAAAGCACTGTATAAAAAATTGTGAACATAATCTTCACAAGAAAACTCTGACATATTACGTTCTAAATAATTGCGCATCTTGAATTTGAAATCAGTCAAGTCGCTTAAAACCAATGCAATAATTTGAAAAAAATACTATTAGTTATTTGTTATTAGCAATTATTACATTCAAGAACTCTGCTATTCAACGCCAAAAGGAGTAAATGCTGACGGTGAGTAAGCTGTAAAACTTTTCTGTAAAAATGCAGCACAAGTTGTTCTCAACTTACCTCTTTGTTCTGTGAGCATATGAAGCCTATGCTTTATCTGGTGAACTAGTAATCTTATTTTGGTACCTGTGATCGAAACTTCACTTCCCGCTTAACAACTTTGAGCACAAAATCGCTCGGCAACTGCTGGGGCGCAAAGAAATAACGGTTCTTCTGCTTGGATATATTTTTGTCACCATTTCTATATAAATGTCTGTGTAACTGTGCATGTACATATTTATTTAATTACGCATCCGTATACTTTTACTGGAAAATGTTGTGCTAATTTCTGTACAACCTCTCGTCTTTTGGATTATATCATAAGAGATTTATATCATTTTTTATACGCGCACCACATTTTCATTTTGAATCAATTAACTGTAATAACGTGTACGTTGATTCCAAATACAAAATTAGGTAAAACTTCTTATACATTTATTTAGTTTTCGGAATAGTAGAAATTATCCTAATTCATACGTCAATATTGTTCTGAATTTTCACAATATTTCATTGGAGTATTTTATTTATTTATTTATTTTTTTTTTTTTTTAGAGTATCTACATCTGTCTAGTAATTAAATAAAAGAGGTTTTATTCACACTTACGCATGCGCAAGTAAAAATATTTACTAAAATGCCCACTTTTCATATTTAACGTTCTCATATCCTGTTTGTATTATGTTATATCTATTCTACCATATCAAGTTTTCTAAAAATAACATTGTATTTTTTTTTCTTCTACATATTGCAAGCAAAAATTACTTTTTATTTATTTATTTATTTTTTTTTTTTTTGGAAGAAACTTATACCTTTTTGAATATAGGTGCTATTGACATATAAATAAGTATAGATAATTAAAGTAAGCCTCAGATTTACAGTGGTACAGCTACAACATTTTAAAACATTTCTTACAGTGTGCTCCCGAAATTTGCTTTTTTTATTTGTTTTTTGTTTAATTTGTTACAGGTCCCCTTTTTGCTTTTGAGACAATAATTGAATATATATATGATATATCATGTTCCTTACACATATGACGCTAAGAAAAATTGCAAGATTTATACCTCTAGTTATTCGACCAAAATATCTAAATTGCCCAATTATTTTGTCAGCAATTTGCATATAAAATGAAAAGTATAAATGACATATAATTCTAAGTTAAATGATTTCGCGTTTTAAAACAGCTATATTCTACTTTTTTTGGTCATAGCGTGTAATGAGATCCAAAATACAGCCATGTTATGAATGAGTCCAAAACTTCAAACCTTCCACAGAGACTGGCTTGCTGCTAATCGGATTTCATAGCACTCTAGAGAATTATTATTATTTTTTTAAGCGCGTAAAGATATTTAACAAACTCCAAATAAATTTGTGAGTATGTAAATTTTCAAATAATTGAATTTCATTTGTCTAAAAAATAAATAATGCAATGCGAATAATGCTAAGCTTTTTAAATAATTTTTTTTAGAATGGAAAGCAGTTTACATCATTGAGACGTTTCAGAACTATTACTTCTTAGTATGTACAGTCGGTAACAAAAGTATCCGAACACTAGCAAAAATTCCTACATAAAAAAGTAGAGTTAATACTGTTTTGTTAAATAAATCCTTGTCGAATCATGTTCTTAGTCAGTCTAAGAACATGATTCGACATAGATTTATTTAACAAAACAGTATTAACTCTACTTTTTTCATATAGGAATTTTTGCTAGTGTTCGGATACTTTTGTTACCCACTGTATTTCTACAATTAGAATGCGAGAATATTATACTGAAAAGGTCCGCTATAAACAGCGTGTTTTTCTCCAAAACTTGCGTAAATACGGGCTTGGACCCCCTTGGAAAACCCCCCACGTAGGGCACTCCCCGTCAGGCCTAGGTCTTAAATCAGTCAATCGGTAATTATCCCCACAACTCAACCCAATCCAACCCTCTATAAACAGCATCCTGCTGCTAAATTGGGCGAGCGAATTGTATCCTTAATTTTTAGGTAGACAATTAATGGCACGCGCTCAATGAATTTTTTAAACGTAATTGAATCGTAAGAATGTTCACTAAGTGTCGTTTTGCATGAAAAACATATGTCAAATGTAGAAAGGAAGTGATTCAAACTGAATCTCTGAACAATTTGAACGCTGAAAGGCATGTTTTAATGCAAAAAATGTGCACCAGGTGGCGCTTTAAAACAACAGTGATTAAAAAAATATATATGTGGCTTATCCGGGATCAAAAACTATTCAATAAATACTTAAATTATTTGGGCATTCTGTGTAAATCATTGCTTTTGTTATCTAAGGTAACTTTAGGGTAGATAGCCATACAGGAGAGATGGCCAGTCTGAATATTTACTAAACTTGATCATAGATGGCAATATCTAGGAATGCAGTAGTGTTCCGCCCCGCCAAGCTAAAAAAACATTAAGAAAAACAAATGAAATTTACAAAGTAGGAAAGTAAATGGCGAAACGCTACGAGTGTATATTATGTCGACATAGCATATCGGACTTTTCGACAACCTGTATCTCAGCTCTCTGGTCCCCAAGACCTAGGATGTTTTGCACAGGCCTTCAACATACCTTTAAAACAAAGCATACAAATTTGCATGTCGATCAGAATTAAGATGTCTGAGTAATATAACTTTGAAAACCCGAAATTTGCCTGTTACTTTCTTCTTCTTCTCTTCGTTAAGTTTGACCAGCATAGAACCTACAGTTCTACAGCTATTGAGCTGAAAATTTGCATGGACATTGCTTCTGACCTGTATTAGTACATTTTGCAATAAAAAAATATTTTGGTCAATATACAGGGTAGTTTCTTTGAATCTTGTAACATTTAACGCAAAAAATTCGTGAAATCACCAAGAGATGGCGCTCGTTTCCAATAAATTTAATTTTGACCTTGAATGAGACATTAAACAGTAATAAATATTGTTTTTTTATTTTATTTTGCTTATTTATTTATTTACTTAAAAAATAAAAAAATAAAACAGAAATAAATTAATTAAAGAATTTTTTTTTTTTTCTTTTTTAATATTTATAATAAACGCGTTTATTAATAAGAAAAATATTTGATAAAAAATTGATTAAAATTCGCAGAGTGATTTTTATCGGCAAATTTCATAATAAATAAATGCTTAAATGATGCGCTAAATAGGCTTTTAAGAAATGTAAAGCGGAGGTTTAAATAAAAGAGGTATTAGTTAATTTTATAAAATTACAGATGACAGAAGAAAACATAATAATGAAATTCCGATCATATGTTACGTAATATTGTTGTCATAGAAAAATTCAAATATGACATTTTAGTACTTCTGTGAGTGTTGAGGTCTCCTGAATTAATTTTGCATTTCTTATAGGGATGAAGATATGCATGTACACTAAGGGACAAAAAAAAAAAAAAAAAAAAAAAAAAAAGGCCGCACTTGGATATTTTCCATTTCTCTTTCTGCAATTGCCAATTTTATTGTTTTAAAAATAAATTTTCAAACAGATTTTATTACGTTGTCTTCCACATACAATTTATGATTGAGCCAAGTATTGAAAACAAGAGGCAATTGTTCGGAAAATTCTAATTTTAGAAAGCATTTCCAAAATGGGAAGAATAAGGCAATTAACGATACCACAAAAAATATTAATTTTAGAGTGAAAATCAAAAAATATTTTAATACGCGAGAGTCACAATTATTAAATTTTAACGAAAGATTGGTGAGCTGGTTTTTAGCAAGATATAAAATTTCTTGGCTGTTTAAACTGGAAATTTGTCTCTAGGTGGCCACGTTGCTCATCCAATCGAGATGACCGCAAGTTAAAAATCCAGTGCTAAAAAAATCAGTTAGTTTTACATTTAGAACATAGAAGGTTCAGAAAAAGTGTTTAGTAACATAATTTTTTTAAATAAAGTGCAATAACGATTAAACAAAGCAAGTTTAAGTGCCAGAAAATCTGAAAAAAAAAAAAAATCAATTCTTAATGAAAAGAACGACGAAAGCAAGACTTTATAGGGTTAAAAAAATTAAAAAATCAGTTAATTATTGGACTGAAGTGGTTCTCTCTCATGAGTCAAGTTTAACTCATTTCGAGATGACGGAAAAAGACAGGTCTGATGACGAAAGTGTGACTGACTTAATGAAAATCGCACTTTTAAAACAGTGATACATTCTTCATACATTATGATACGAAAGTGCATAATTTTTTAGTGAGTCGGATATTTTTTATGATCAAGGGATCCATTTACCCGAAGTAAAACTCGGCCATTAAAATATTGATACCTGACCGACTGTTTTCGAGGTATTTCGGACTTTTCTACAATCAGCATTTCAAGATGATAATGCACCTTGTTACATTGCGCATGTGGTACGTTTATTGGATCAAGTTATTAAAATTATCTATTAGTTATTAAAAGTGTTTAGTAACATAATTTTTTTTAATAAAGTGCAATAACGATTAAACAAAGCAAGTTTAAGTGCCAGAAAATCTGAAAAAAAAAAAAATCAATTCTTAATGAAAAGAACGACGAAAGCAAGACTTTATAGGGTTAAAAAAATTAAAAAATCAGTTAATTATTGGACTGAAGTGGTTCTCTCTCATGAGTCAAGTTTAACTCATTTCGAGATGACGGAAAAAGACAGGTCTGATGACGAAAGTGTGACTGACTTAATGAAAATCGCACTTTTAAAACAGTGATACATTCTTCATACATTATGATACGAAAGTGCATAATTTTTTAGTGAGTCGGATATTTTTTATGATCAAGGGATCCATTTACCCGAAGTAAAACTCGGCCATTAAAATATTGATACCTGACCGACTGTTTTCGAGGTATTTCGGACTTTTCTACAATCAGCATTTCAAGATGATAATGCACCTTGTTACATTGCGCATGTGGTACGTTTATTGGATCAAGTTATTAAAATTATCTATCCATTCCCATGAGCATCTATAATTTTGTAAGTTATCATATTTTTTTTTATTTAAAGTTAAATCCCACAAAGAATATCGTAGAATTTCTTCTTTACTAGACATCAAAATAGTCCTAATCTCAATCCGCTCGAAAATATTTAAATCAGGTTTCATGAAATGGATCTATAAACCTAAATAGATCAGAATTCTCAAACGAGCCTTAAATTTCACTCACAAGTTCTAAATATAAATTTTCTAATTGTTTGTCATGTCGCAGTTGTCTATAATGCTTCAAAGACAACTTGCTTCTTAGAATATAATATTTGTTTCAATGTGAGGCGAAAATATTAAATTAAGAAATATTGTTACAGCAATTCATCTGTATGTGCAACTAACATTTAAAAATATTTTAATGAAATAAAATTAAGTACAAAAGTATTTTGCGTCTTCATTAAATTCATATTCTGCTTACAAATGCAATCTAACATTTTATTATTTATCTTATGCATTATCAGTAATTAAGAAAATGGTAATTGATGATGAAACTTTGGAATAGGATCTGATATTTTAATTACTTCCAATGAAATTTTCAACATATTTCTGCTGATAATTGCGACAATTATTTTTTTAAATTGCCAACAAATATTTAAATGTGCATATATTCCAACATTTAACAGAATGAGATTTAATTATAATTCAATGAATTTAAAATCTCTGTTTTATGCATTTAAATACAAGAGAATAAAGGTATGACTTATAACAATATTTTCTTATATTTAAAGATTAACTGATCAATTTTCTTTTTTGAATAAAATTATTCCGGTTACAATCAGAAGAGGAAACATGAAATCACGCATACGTACAATTAATGAAACATATTTAAAATGAGTTTTTTTTATTATTTTCTTTTTAATTTTTTTTAAATAAATAAATAAATAAAAACATTTATCTAAATGGCAAGACTGATAATAAAAAACTACTTAATATGATTTCAGCATTTACTCGCCCCGAATTTGTAACCGATTGCTGATGATTTCAAATTGCGTTGACTTTTGGGGATGAAACATTTTCTAATTAACTTTTAAAGATATATTTTTTGCTATAATAAACTTTATTATAATACCGAAATAAGTAAGTAACAACTTTATATGTGTTTCATATTTATGAAATAAAAAAAAAGAACTTTAAAAATGCACAGAATAAATTATTATGATTATATATTAGAGTTTAGTTACTTCTCTGAAAATAACTCTAAGCAAACCGTGATGCTTACTTAAACTAGCAATTTCTATTTATGTAAAAGTTTAGGCAAGATAAAAATTTAGTCCCTGATAAAGATATAAAATAAGAAATTGGAAATTTAAAGAAAATGGAAAAAATATAAGAATTTTAATATATATTATGCATAAAACTAAATTGATTAGGTAATTTAGAATCTGTTACACGACAAAATAATCTGAAATATAATCTTCATTATTTGAAAATTGGGTTCATTTAATAGCGATAATATAAATAAAAAAAAAACTTTAAAAAAATCTTCTTTTAAAATGTGCATTTTCTGGCTACGAACATAAACAACAAAAAATTCTAGAAAATTTAATAGGATATACTGTTATATTCCTAGTATTCATAACCCAGCTAGAAAAACTTGCATAGAATCTGAAGGTATTTCGTACCTCTGTATCTGCTTAAAAAGTGCACACTGGATTGCACAAAAAGTGCATAAACTGTAGAGATACCACAAAAGGGCAAAAACAAAAAGTGCATAAACTGTACACTAGTAACATTTTGTGCATAATTCCTTGAGTCCAAAATACCATAATTGCATAATTCCACAATCCTACAAAATCAAATTAAATATACTTAGTCCTTACTGCATATTTGAAAATACTATAATGATCTTTTTATTATGCTAAAATTTTGCAAGTTAAATATTCGATTTTGTGTAAGTTAAATCCAGATTTATATTGCTATAATTTCATGTTATGCAAGTTTATTTGAGTAAGTATTACAATTTATATAGAAAGTATATAATTTCTTAGAGATTTAGTAGTTAATCGGTTAACCTAAACCTCCCTTCACGCTCGATTAACGTGCCTCAAGAGCTGTAGTTGTTCAAATTTCACTCTTAGCTTCCAAAATTATCACGTTGTATATGATTTGTAATATTACGTTGCATCACTAAATAATATATCGTATTCACCACTTCATGATTTGAAAGTGGAAGGAAAACTAGTCACGAGCAGAGAACCTCCGAAGTCTTATAATCCCTTCTAGAACAGAATTGCAAATTTTTAAGTACAAGACTCACAAACCTTTGCAATATCTTTGCTAAATCATCCAGTGAAGTAAATTATAAGTTTAGATTGTAACCACTTTACTAACACTTGATGAATACTCCAAAAGTTTTTGCGCTCTCCAAAGTGAAAATATATATATATATATATATATAATCGATTTTCTTGAGTGAGTGAGAGATTCATCATCGCCCAGCACAAATCCCTAGACCTAGAAGCATGAAATTTTGTGACAATGTTTCTTCTATGATGTAGACATATACTAAGAAGCGATTTTATAAAATTTGCCACCCGAGGGGGGGGGGGTAGGGAGGGCACGACGTAATTTCACAAGATCCTTCATATCTAAAAAAAAAAAAAAAAAAAAAAAAGAAAAATCCGTAAAATTTTTGCTTTAAAATATATCTAACACAAATATCTAAAAACCAATTTCTGGAATTTCGGAAATTTCATCCCCAAGGGGGGGGGGGGGCAAACGTGATTTCACATAATCCTATATATCTAAAAAAAAAAAAAAAAAAAAAAAAAACACAGATATACGTGGAATTTTTGCTCAAAAATATAGCTAGTACAAATACCAAAAACCAATTTTTGGAATTTTAGAAACTGAGCCACCAAGGAGGGGGGGAGGGGAAAAATGTAATTTCAAATAATCCTTTATATCGCAAACAAAAACAAAACAATATATATATATATATATGTGTGTGTGTGTGTGTTTGTGTGTGCGTGTGTGAGATTTTTGCTCGAAAATATAGCTCACGCAAATACCTAAAAACTAATTTCTGGAACTTTAGAAATTCGTCTCAGGTGGGGCGGAAGGGGGGGGGGCGGTATGGGGCAAAAAAATATAAATACAATTAGATCGTTCAAAATTGGTACAGTTAGGTTTTAGAGGCCTGCAAGTCAAATGAGGATATTTTCGAAAGTGTAAAATTATTAGGAGGAGCGGACAGTGGGGGGGGGGCGGAGGGGCAAAAAATAAAATAAAAATAGAGTAAAATCGTTCAGACTTGGTACATAGAGGTTTTTGATGCCTACTAATCGTTTGCGGGTATTTTCGAATTTGTAAAATTATTAGGATAGACGAGAAGGGGGAGGGGCGAAGGACGAAGGAGCAAAAATATAGAAATAATAGTTCGAGCGCTGATAATTAGTATTATTAAGTTTTAAGGCTCGATAAGTCGATTGCGGATATTTTCGAAAGTGTAGAATTATCTCGAGGGGCGAGAAGAGAGGCAGGCGCAGGGGCAAAAATAAAAAAATTCAGATAGAACGTTGGGAATTAGTATAATAAGGTTTAAAAGCCCGAAAAACGATTGCGGATATTTTTGAAAGTATAAAATATTTAGGGGTGCGGGAACTGTGGGCGAAGGAACACGAGCGTGCTTACGCTGCCGCAGTCAGTGAGAGCCCTGACCGATTATTCCACTGATGAGAGAAGAATTTTTTTGTATTTGTGTTTTCTCTTCCGATAATATAGCAATTCATTAAGAGTGTCTAACATAAATGCGCGCGCAGCCGAAGACAGTGAGGAACCAGTGCGACATTTTTCCCGACCAGATATTTTTTCTCTTATTTTCACATGATATAATTTAATGCAATTTTCAGAATTCATTAATTATAGTAATTCATTTAAAAATAGTGACCAGCAAAACGGGCGTAGCCTGCTAGTATTCAATAAAGTGCGTGTTTCCGAATTTCTAAAATTTCATGACAATGACCTCCCTTGGCGGTTTATTTAACGTGCTTCAAGCTCTGTAAATATCCAAACTTAACCCTTAGGTTCCAAAATCATTTCATTGTATATGATTTGTAATATTAAATTGAATCTCTACGTTACCTATCGTCTTCACTTTCTAGCGTTTTGAAGATGGGTAGGAAAACTGGTCACTTGCCGGGAACTTCCGAATTCCTATATTTCATTCCACAACAGAACTGCAAGTACAACATTCACAAACCTTTGTAAAACCTCTACTAAATCGTTCAGTGAAGTAAATTTTAAGTTTAGAGTGTAACCACTTTTCTAACGCTTGAAGAATACTCCATAAGTTTTTGAGCTTTCCAGTGTGTTAAAAAAAAAAAAAAAAGAAAAAGAAAGAAAGAAAGAAAAAGAAAGAAAGAAAGAAAGAAAAAGAAACAATGAAGTACGTGGTTTCGAATTTCTAAACTTTCTTGACAATGGCTTAAAATATTGAAATTTATATATATATTTCAAAATTTCTAAAAAATGAACATAACTTTTAATATCATTATACCTTTTTTAACATAAGAAAAAGCAATAAAACATATACCTGTAGATGTTCCTTTATAAAATGAGAGCAAGAATATGTATAATTTAAAATGTACTTGTTGCGTAACATAAAATTTTATTTAAAAATTAATTTTTGTAAAATACGTGAACTTCATAATGTGCGACAATTTAATTTTAAAATTCTGTGTTATAAATTAAATTAAATTACATAATTAAATGCAATACGTAAACGAAATAATAAAAAAAAATAATAAATGACATGAATAAAATACCTTGAAAATTTGAATGTTAAAAATGTTAATAAGGTTTTATACGCTATAAAAGCATTTTATTATTTCTTAAACCATATACAATCAGAGATTGTTTTACATTCATAAATATAAGCTTGTTTTCTAATTAATGTGTAACGCATCGTTGCTTCAAGTAAAAGAAAAAAATATAAGTTATTCAAATTAACGAAATATTTCGGCTCTGTTCTTAAAAAAAAATTAAAATATAATTAAATTTGTTGAATTAATTCTTTATACTTTATGATTTTTAATCTTAAGTTAAGCATTTTCTTTTACAATTATGGAAGGAAATATTTTTGCTCTTAGTAAAATAAAATAATTATTATTGAAATCATTAATAAATGTAAGTAATGGAATTATTTATTAGTATATATATATATATATTTATATTTATTTATTTAAATTTATACACGTTAGTTAATGAATCCTGGAATTTTATTACAGTATTAAAATATCATGTTATATGAATAATATTATTCTGATTCAACTTTCTGCTGCCTTAGTACCAGAGTTTAGATAAGTTGACAAATTATTACAACTGTGCTTATAATTTCTTTATTATTGCTGAGCCCTTCCGCTGCCGAGAGGTTCTCTCCTCGAAACTGGTAGACGTGAGGTGCAGGGTTCGATACCAGGTCGTGCACGTTGGCCTCAACGTTCGGAAGTTTCTGTGGTTTTCTCCGAAACTTGCATAAATACGGGCTAAAACCCTTAGAAAGAACCCCACAGAGGGCACTCCTACTCAGTCCTAGGAACCTAGTGCAGTCAATCGGCCTTAATCCTAATACCATACAATACCATACTTATTATTGCTGTAATATTAAACGGAAAATCTATAAATAAAGGAATATTTTTCAAATTTTGATGGGAAATTCTCATATATCCCGATCACAATACAAGAAATAAATATTCAATATTGATTTTAATTTCAAACAAAATTCATTAGCTTTATGGGCTTGGAATAATGAAAAAGTTAATTAACCCCTAACCTGCCGAGGAAAACATATGAAATTAGTTTCCCTGTACCGCCGTTATTCACACAAGCGCGCGTAGTTAGGCTTTCATTGTTCCAGAAAAAATGCCTTTCAGATTCCTCCCACACCCCTCTTCTCTGAAATAAGTAAATCCATTGAAAACACTATCAAGGTCACATTCAAGGTGAATTCATTGCATTCCAAATTCGTGGGACTAGTTTCACTGGTAGCAGCGCAAAACAAAGAAATGTAGTGTATATACGCACCAGGAAGTTAATGCATCGGTTTAACGAGACGAATATATATGCTTGGGGCAATTAAGGGGTTAATTTGGTTGAGAAAATTAATAAATTAATGTTTAGTCAATTTATTAACATTACAGAGCTACAATATTAAAGGGACAACAATTTTAATGCAAGTGCATGCGCGTACACACACGCATACACACACACACGCATACGAACACATATGAACACACATGAACACACACGCCAGCATATATATAAAGTAAAGCTAGGAGAGACTGAGCACATAGCGGATCAGCGGGAACGAGTAGAGTGAGCGTACTGAGACTCTAGGTAGTTGTACAACATCAAAAGTGGTGTGCTGACCTGAATATTCTTGTTGATTACTTCAAGCGTCTAAGATGAAACGTCATATTTTGTCTCTTTTTCAGAAATGATTGCTTGAATATTATAACTCTTTTTAGAAATTTCTGTAGAATGATAGTACTTCAAAATATTTTTGAATTAAAAGATTTATTATGGATTAGTTTCTATATTTTATTTGTAGCAGGTGATTACATGCAAGTTGCACGATTTACAATAATAACTGCAACGATTGTGGGCAACTACAAATTAGGCCAACAAGCAAAAAAATCATTCAAACTGAAAAGGAACTGTACCAATTTCAAGTTAAGTCTAGTAAGTTAATATTATTTTGTAATTTTATCTGTTCTTGTTTTTTTCCCGATTTTTCTCCCTTTTTGGGTTTTAGTTTCAACGCATTCATTGAAGGTACCGTTGCTACTGCATAATTTTAAAAATACATCGTGTAATGCTCAACTCTTCCTAAACATTACCGAATGTACGTTTGAATTGTGGTAGTCAGACATTCTCTAATATCTTGGATTTTTAATTTATCTGGAAATCCGTTTTCCGATCCTTTCACGTGATTTTTAACCGACTTCAAAAAAAGAAGGAAGGTTCTCAATTCAAACCGTATGTTTTTTTTATGTTTGTTAGCTCATAACTTTTGAACGGATGCTCCGATTTTGATACTTTTTGTTTTGTTGAAAAGGTTTTGGTCTACAATAGGTCCCATTGTAATATCTTTACGATTTAAAGAAAATACAGGGTGCCCAAAAAATCAGTCCCAACTCTTTTAACTGCTAAACGGCTGCAGCTATAGTGATAAAATGGTATGTAAGTATAGCAAAGTGGCCATGCTGTACAAGGTTAAACCGCTTGCAGCGCCACCTGGTGGAAAATAGCTGAGTTAGTGTTCCTATCTCGAAAACGGTTCTAAAGAAAAAGTTAATTACAAAGCTGAAGAGTATCACCGATTTAGTACAAAAAGATAGTTTAGACATTCATGCTAACGTTCCTATCTCGGAAATGGTTCAAGACAGGGGGAAAAAGTGAATTATAAAATTGCAGAGCATCATTTGTTTAGTACGAAAATATAGTTTTGACATTGATGCTAAAAATACAAGGCTAAAAACGTGCATTTTTTTGTTTGCAATTTCTTACACTATACATACTTGAGCTACATTGCTCACGTTGTAGCGTAGCTTATGAGACATACGCTATATAGTTCAAAATAAGGTTAATTGATACTTTTTGGTTTGTTGTAGAGATCTTGGTCTGAAGTAGGTCCCATTATAACTTCTTTACAATCTTAATAAAATAAAGCGCCATCTGGTGAAAACAGCGGAATTAGCGCCCCTATCCCAAAAACGGTTCAAGATGGGAGAAAAGTTAATTACGAAGTTGTAGAGCGTCTTCGATTTACTACGAAAAGACAGTTTTTAGACATTATTGCTAAAAATAGAACGCTTAAAACGTGCAGTTGTTTGTTCGCAATTTCCTACATTGTGCACACTTGAACTACGTTGCACATTTTGCAGCGTAGCGAATGACACGTATACTCTGTGGTTCGAAGTACTGTTACTGTAAGCGGTCACATCGATTAGCGCAAAGTCGTTTTCAACCAACTTGAGAAAGGAGGGTGTTCTTAATTCAATCTATGTGCTGTTGTTGGTGGTATTTGAAAGCTTATAACTTCGTAAGAGATGCTCTAATTAACCGACTTCAAAAAGGAGAGGTTCTGAATTCAAAGCGTATGTTTTTTTTTTTTTTTGCTTTTGTTTGTTAGCTCATAACTTCTGAACAGATGATCCGATTTTGATACTTTGTAAAGGTCTTGGTCTGAAATAAATACCATTGTAAGATCTTTACGATCAAAAGAAAATACAGGGTGCCCAAAAAAATCAGTCCCGACTCTTTTAACTCCTGAACAGCTGCAGCTATAGTTATAAAAGTGGTATGTAGGTATAGTAAAGTGGATATGTGCTACGCGATTCAATCGTCTAAAGTGCCACCTGGTGGAAAACAGTGGAGTTAGCGATCCTATCTCGGAAACGTTTCAAGACAGGGGAAAAAAGTGAATTATTAAATTGCAGAGCATCATCGATGTAGTACGCAAAGATAGTTTAGACATTAATGCTAAAAATAGAACGCTTAAAACATGCATTTGTTTGTTCGCAATTTTCTATTTTGTGCACACTTGAACTACATTACATATGCTGTAGCGTAAAATTCAAAGTATGATTATTGCAAGCGGTCACATCGATTAACGCATGGACGTTTTAAACCGACTTCATAAAGGAAGAGGTTCTCAATGCAAACCATGTTTCTCGTTGTTGTTGTTGAAATTTGTTAGCTTATAAGTTCGTAAGAGATGATTTAATTTTAATACTTTTTTTGTTGTCGTAATGATCTTGGCCTGAAATAGGTTTCATTATGATTTAATTAAGTTATAAACAAATTACAGGATACTCACAAAAGTATGTTCTCATTCTAACTGCTGAACGCATGCAGCTACACTGGTAAAAGCAGTATGTAAGTATCGATGTTGAAACTTCTGTCCGTCAGCTGCAATGCATATTTTCCTCTTTGTTTGAACTTTACGCTGCGCAGTTTCCAGCGCAGCGGGTGACACGCATTCACTGTAAAGTTCAATATATATACCTAACAGAATTTTCGGTTACGAATACAGCGTATCCGTCCTTTACATTTCTAAAGACTTTTTAATTTAACGTATGTTCGTTCAATAGATAGTTTTTTGCTCATATCCGATAAAGGCAAGAAAAGTAGCACAACTTAAAAAATGCAGCATTTGAGAAAAATCAACTTAAAAATAACTTGACTATAATAAAACTGGCACAACTGTCTCTCGAGTGGATAACTTTCTAGATGGAGATGTAACTTTTTTGTTCACATTGGGAGCATTTCATGTATTTTTCAGTGACATAAACCATTTTTTGAGTAATGTCACTTTTCTTGGAACTTGTGATTTGTGAAATTTCCGTCGAACGTCTTCTGATGCTCTGCTATATAAATAAGTTTTCACTGAAAAGAGAAAAATAAAATCTTTTTGTAAAAAAATAGAACCGACTCCAAAAAGGAACTACTATTCAAACAACTGAAAATGAAAGAAAATTGGCAGAAAATGGAACTGTAAATTGCGCCTAAAAGTATAAAATAATTTCCTTCGCCAAACAACCTATAACACTTCAATTAATCATAACTTTTGAAGTCGGCGCAAAATTAAATAAAAATTGATACCTTTATTCAATACAAAAATCAAATCCTATTCAAAATACACATCTCACATTGCTACCTGCAAAACGCAACGGAGAACTAATTTGATTCAAGAAAACAAATAAGATTTCGTAAGCAACAAAAGTTGGCGAAGATGCTGGTATCTGACGTCCTTGGTGAAAGAAAAATCGCAAAATTATCTGGCAAACATTTTTAATTTCCTTGGGATATCATGATTTATTGATAAGGTATATCAAGAGAGAAATAAAGAATATGAAACAACATATCGTACAATATATATTATGAAAATATACATCTTGCGTGTGTATTTTTGCCTTACGTTTTGATCACCAAATCCAAAAGCCATCAAGGATGATAGCTATCAAAGTTATACCAAATTTGCAAAGGAAACTCTAACTTCGTAGAAACATAAATACCGCATTGTGAAGAATGTTCACTGTTCTATGTAGATGGTACTAATGGACCAATTGTATACAGTGATAAAATAATAAAGGAAACAGGAAAATGGATCATTCGAAACAACAACATTTGTTGCTACCGATCTAAAAACAAACCTTTAAAAACTAATTTAATTTTATTTAATTTTGCGCCGACTTCAAAAGTTATGATTAATTGAAGTGTTATAGGTTGTTTGGCGAAGGAAATTATTTTATACTTTTAGGCGCAATTTACAGTTCCATTTTCTGCGAATTTTCTTTCATTTTCAGTTGTTTGAATAGTAGTTCCTTTTTGGAGTCGGTTCTATTTTTTTACAAAAAGATTTTATCATTTTTAAAATTTTCTTTTCTTTTTGACTAATAGATCTTTTCCAATTTGTTAATCCTTTATTTTATTTATTTATTTATTTATTTTTTTAACTAATAACACTTGGACTTTTAATTCACCCCACTCGTAAATTCTTCACCTAAATATATGCAAAACATTTAACCCTCATTGTTAACCAAGGAAGTTTTACAACTCCCTCATCACTTTTGCTTACCTCATCAATTTCCTGTTTGCCCCGTAACTCATTCTTATATTTTTCCTTATCTGAATATGATTCTTCTACTTATAATTATGAATTTTACAGCAATTTATGAACTCTGTTTTTACTTTTCCCCATTATCATTTATTCGTTTTTGTTTACTCAGTGTCACCGAATGTTTAGATAATGAATATTGTTTTATTTTATTGGTTGAAGGGTTTTATTCCCGATTAGATTCTAGCCCGGTAGTTTTAATTGTTGCTTTTATACTAAATGTTGCCTAAATCACTTTTTTTTTTGCGAGGAAGGTATTTACTTTTAAAACCAAGTGGGTATTGAACTGAGCCAGTTTTTCCTACGTGACCTTTTTGACTTACCCTCGAGTTATTGCACAGATATACCCTGCTCCAGTGTATCTCTAAAAAACATTTTCTGGACCATATATAGTGTTTTTTTTTATGACATATTTTCATTCCTCTAAATAAATACTGGATGAAGCGTGCTTTAAATTCAGATTTCCAAAGATTATTTTCTTTTAACTCCCACTTTACAGCAAAATTTTGCCAAGTGTGCAATTAGAGAACAACCTACAAATTGAAGAAAAACCAAAATAATTTAGTTTACCGTTTTGTTTGTTTTTTGTTTGTTTATTTTATTTTCTTTCTTTTTTTTTATCTACAAATTACTTGTAACTTTAAGTCATTAATTCACATACTATTTACAGTATTTATATACATTTTGATGGAATACCACGAATATTTAAAACATTTGAATTCGACAAAATTTTACGAAACGTGAAGAAAAATTGACAAAATTTTAGAAAAAGAGTACTCTTAAATATAAAATGCATACGTTTAATTTTCCAAAAAATATGAGTTTTTCTCGAAAAAAACTTTTAACTGTGCTCGAAATAAGTGCATAATATTTAAAGTGGTAATTTTTACTGTGCGTGAAAATGAGTACTTTGTAAATATTTAGGTGGAAATCTAGATATATTCAGAAACTTATATTAAAAGTTCATTTGAATTGAATAAGAACTGAGATTTATAAAATCATAATATGCTAAAGTTTTATGGTTTTTTAATTTTAATTTTAATTTTTTTAATTTATTGAATATAGTAAGATTGGAAACATAGATACATTAAATCAAAGTAATATTTATTATTACATTAAAAATTATTAGCTAATTGTATTTATTTGAACTTAATTATATTTAGTTTTAGTAAACAATTCAATCATGACTTAAATTAAAATTTATTTATTAGTAGTAGATATATAAATATAAGTTACGAATAATCAATATAAGAAAGGCAATATATCATATGTTAAATTTATATACAATTAAAATCAGATAATAGTAGTAAGCTTAAATATACATATATATATATATATATATATATATATGTAAAGATTGATTCAAAAGGGTTCCGACAAACTTTAAGGGCAGGTGTCATGTACCGAAACAAATATCTCTTACACAGGAACATATAAGCTGGGACGTCATGTGTGCGCGTTAGAAGGCGTAGTTAGATCTAAAGTCATTTTATCAACTGGAACCATCATTATTTCAGTCAAAGACGTAGCGGAAGTAAGATCGAGTTGTACACCAATGACAAATATGCATTTAGTGTATTAGGGCACGGCGAAGTGCCCTCACATTTCAGCCAGTAAGTTCGAGAATACATCTGTTCCGAGTCTTTCGACGTGGTGGATTGGCTGACTTATTCCTTGGCCAACATGTTCCCCCTACTTGCTCTCCATTTATTCCCTCTTGTGGAGGATTTCTGGAAAGTCTTATGTAGGAAATCTCCATATCTCCTTATGTGGACTTTGCAGCAAAAGTTGTTGAAAGAGCGTCTGTGATAGGCTTAGAATATTTGTACGCGTTCGACAATATATTATTCGCCATTGCGAGGACTATATTTTTGCAGATGGCAGACATTTTGAGAATTTTCTGTAATATTATGCACACATTGTTTAATAAAACTGTTTTATATAAATCGTATTTCCAATGACTTTTTTTTTTTTTTTTTTTTTTTTTTTGCTTTTTGTATTGATTACACGCATACGTGACATTCTCGCCTGTATGCACCTATGTTAAAAATATGTTTTTGGTATGCTTGATTTGTCTTAGTTAGTCAGAAATCTTTTGAAACACTGTGTATACAGTCGGTAACAAAAGTCTCCGAACACTAGCAAAAATTCCTACATAAAAAATTTACACTTAATACAGTTTTGTTAAATATATCCTTGTTGAATTCTGTTATTAGTCAGTCTAAAAACAGGATTCGACAACAATTTATGTAACAAAACCGTATAAAGTGTACTTTTTTTTTACATAGGAATTTTTGCTAGTGTTCGGACACTTTTGTTACCGACTGTACATACACTGTATAAATAAGATTATTTGAAAATTTAAGTATTTTGAAGTTTTGACAAGCAAGAAGGAAATGAAACTGTACTCTTCGATACTCTAGGGTATAAAAAGCAAGTTGTACTACATATTTTTCATCAAAAGTTTTGTCACGAAGCCCCCCCCCCCCCCAAAAAAAAAAAAAAAAAGAAAAAAAAAAGGCCAGTTATGAAATAAGAAAAAAAGTATTTTAAATCATTTTTTAATGTCAATAGATGTTTTGGATTATACATATGAATGCTCCGTCATTAATTTCGCCACGTTATGTTAATAATGCTAATTTTAGCTATCTGTAATTTTTGCATTCATTAATTTTCAAATAAATTTGTTATTTGACGTCAATAACTCTGTTGTACCAATAGCTTACTTGAGCGAGAGTCTTTTTTCTTTTTTAAATTTTAATACTAAGAAGTTGTGTTTGGCACACGATCGCAAATAAAATAAGCATTTGGTTACAGCGAGATGACACATATGTTTTATCTACAGTTGATATATTGCGCTCTCAGTCCACTTATTCTAATTTGAAATGAAATTAAAGATTGATTTTTAAAGAATTGTGAAGTTTTCCGCTAATGCTGATTTTGAGATTATCAGGACGACTAATAAAAATTGCGCTTATGGAATTATTGAAACCGGGAACCGCTGCGCTGATTCCGTAGGCTGCCGCAGAGAAAATTACGTATGGCCAAAGAAAAAGTATTCCTTCGTAGAGAAAACTGAATGTGACCAATGAAATTTATTCCTGATCCTATAAAGCCATAATTTGGAAGAACTGAAAGAACAACCATAGTGATTCATCGTTATCAAAAATATCTCCAAATAAGTGAATATATTTTAAGTTATTTAGGGAGCCGTGATGTCGTTATATGGAATGTTTCGGTGCAAAGTTGTGGATAATATTTTAAATTGATAATAATAATAATAATAAATCAATACTTAATTCATATTTATTATTATTTTTAAGTGGCATAAATTGTTTTTATAAGCTAAGTATTTAAATAATTTCTTGATTTTAAATTATTTGAAGTCTATCTAAAAATATCTTAATATTTTCTTACGTTTCATTAAAAAAAAATAATAATAAATAAAATAAAGCAAAATAAGGAATATGATTGTTATTTATGTAAGTGATGAGCTTGAAAAGAAATGGCCTTGAATTTCAGACATGAAAAGAACTAGGCTCACACTTTTTCCCTGTATCATAAAAAGCTACAAATGACTTGTAAATTTAACGCATGATTTCACCTACTATTTAGAGTATTTGCATGCTTTTTAGTGGGATTACCACGAATATTTAGACAAATATATTTTGGCTGATATCATCACTTTGTTTTGGCATTTTTTTGCTTTAACAAGAATAGATTTCAACAAAATTTTACAAAACTTCAGAAAAATTGAAGAAACATTAGGGAAAATTTATTCTGATAAACATAAAATGGATACATTTGATTTTCGTTGAGATCTGAATATTTGTAGTAAATATTTTTTTATAATATTTTTTTATATTATAAAGCAAAATTATATAAAAAATAATTACTTAACATATTTAATGTATTTAATAAAATAACATGAGTAGTAAATAATTTTTTACTCTTCATGTTGGAAATATGGCACTTTTTTGCTACATAAGTTAAAGTACATCTTATGTTTTAGTTTATTTGACTAGAGTAAATATTAAGAGAATTATCTTCAAAAGTATAAGCTAGATATTAGATATTTTACAAATTTACAATCCAATACTGAGTTTTCAACATACCACGTATTTCATTTGGGGATCCAATTTTTTAGCTACATTTCGATTTTATTTAATTCCTTATGAATTCACAAATCATAGTAAATAAAAAAAATATGTTAAATTTGCATGCCTGCGAGTGGTTTTCTAGATATGACTTATTTAATTTAGAAATACGAACTATTTCACCCACACTTTAAAAAATATTTTTTATAAAACATTTGTGTGCTCGCATTAAATTTAGCTCCTTCTTCTGACGATAACTCTCTTGATCAGTCATTTATTTAAACATATTAGGGAGTTGGCAAATTCAAAATAGTTTTAACTATATGGTATACTTTGGATTATATCTGTAGAAAATTCTTATACATTATTTTTGTGTGATAATAATTTAAAATAAATAATTTAATCTTCTTTTAAATTAATCTTTCTTTAATCTATCTCTTCTTTGATTGTTCAATACCAAATTTGTAATAATATTTTAGATATATATATATCTATATCTATATATATATATATATATATATATATTAACAGTAGATGGAAGCTATGTTCTAGTTCACTTAAATTCCTTCTTTTCTTTAAAATTGTAAAGATTAACCTAGTTTAAATTTTCTTTTGTTTGTTAATTGCATTGAAAATATTTTTTAAATGTATTTTAATCGTATTTTACAAGATAACTTAGTTTCCGTACTATTTTATTTTCAGGAATATTAATAGAATTAATTCAATATATAATTCAATGATCCACTCAGCTTCATTATTGTTAGATACAGCTAAATTCTTATAAAATATTGAATGTCTAATTTTCACGTGTCTTGCTCTTGTGATTATTTTTCTGTGGTATATGTCCATTAGATATTATTTGCTTATTTATTTAATCACTTTATTTTTCAAATTTCTTTTACATTTCAATCCAAGATAAGACATCTCCTTTAGTGTTTAGTTTGCATAGAAGCTATATACTCGAGCTTTTATCTGTCCTCTAAAAGATAAACCGCCCTGATGAGAAATTTAATAATAGCCTCAATGTTATTTTTTCTGTATTCATCTCTTTTATAATTTGTTATTTTACAATATATTTTTTGTCGTTTATTTATCAAGTGGGTATTAGAGATTTTATGTTTCATTTTTACGTGAGTATTCCAAATTTTTTTAAACACTCTATTCAAAAAAAAAAAAAGACGTACCAAGAAGAAGTTATCCAAATGGGACAAAAATTGGTAGATGCGATTTACATGCGGAGAAAAACAAATGATTCAATCAAGAGAAATGACCTCACAAAGTAAACAAGTCAATAACGCATTGGACTACTTCTGACCTTATGTAAGCAGTTATTTGGCTTGGCATTAATTGATAGAGTTGGCAGATGTGCTCCGGTGAGATATCATGTAAAATTAATGTCCAATTGGTGCGTTAGATTGGCAAAATTCTGAGCTGGTTGTCGGACCCTTTTCATGATGCTCCAAACGTATTCAGTGGGAGAGAGATCCGGCGACTTTACTGGCTAAAATAATGTTAGACAAGCAGGAAAACAATCAATAGGAACTAACTCTGTACGCAGGCGGGTATTATCATTCTGAAATATGCGATCATTTTTGCGTGATATGAAGGGAAATAGAGCGGGGCGTAGAATATCGTCAACGTACCGCTGTGCTGTAAAGATTTGACGGGTGACAACCAAAGGGGTCCTGATATGAAATGAAATGACATTCCAGACCATCACTCCTCATTTTCGGGCCGTGTAGCTGGCGATAGTCAGGTTGTAATCCCCCCCCCCCTTTTTTTTTCGGGGCGTCTCCAGACGCGTCTTCGCTGGTCATCGAGGCTCAAATCGGAGTGGGACTCATCACTGAAGGCAATTCTACTCAAGTCAGTGACATTTAAGTTTGATCGATACTAATATCGCTACAAACGTGCTTGTTTCTATACAAAGTTTATGTGTAGTCCGCAGAAGAAGTTCCGTGAGCCCAACCCCATTTTTCTGGGTCGTCTATTAATGGTCTTTGAAATCACTGAAGTTCCAGTTGCACGTAGGATCGATGGTGATGATGAATTGGGGCTTTGAGTACCGCTCTGAAGATTGATAGGTTCTCACGTTCTGTCTTCTGTCTAAGCCGACCGCTTCCTCCCTCAAACTGTGTTCAGCCATGGTTCACGCATTCCTGTCAATATCATCTAATAGTTGCATATCTGCTATACAGTTGTCGAACAATTCACAGATTAGATCAACTGGCTTCTTTGAGCTCAACGACACACCTCTCTCAAATGCTGACATATGCGCATATTGTTTACGCACCTGCATACGAGGTATAGTTACTGTTTATCTGAATAGACGGAATAAAATTCTCGAAGAATGTATGACCTGGAATCTAAATTTCTCATTTTTTATATTCTGACAATTGCGCAGTTAAGATGCGCTACAATGTCACATGCTCATTCGATGGTAGCTAAACTTTAAAATTTTGCATTTTTCATCGAAACCTGTATGCATGTTAATTTGTATCCAGTTTGCATTTCTCCTCCTTTGTGCGTCTTTATATATATATATATATATATATATATATATAGAGAGAGAGAGAGAGAGAGTATTATATAAATCTCTTCGTGGACATCTCTATTTTTAAGAATGTTTTTAGCCTTTCATCAACTGTTCTTTAGGAAGATTCCTTAACCTTTGAGGTTTAATCTTCTCTGGGCCACCTGCCATGCACATCGTGACCATTGTTTGAATTTTATGAAGCATACGTATCACTCACTACGCTACAATGCATTGAAGCAGCGATGCATTGAAGCAGCGTATATTTACCAATTTTAATTGAAGAAAATATAAAATTTGCTTTGCAACATATTATGTGTATAAAAAAGCGAAATACATTTAAATTTTTTATCTGAAACAGATGACATTATTTCCACAATTTATTTATAATAGAGCTAATGTAGAAGAAAATACTTTACAAATGCTTTTATTTAAATAAAGACAAAATTTAAAGTTTTTTTTTTTTTTTTCATATTGTTATATAAAAAAGCAAATGCCATAGATTTTTATAAAAAGTTATTTTGTGGAAACTAATAAAGAAAACCGCAATCAATTAAAATGAAAAAAAAAAAAAAAAATCAACTCAGAAAATTTTAACTTTTTCTATAATACTAGGATTTTTTTTTTCCAAAAAAGTCTGTAGTTTAAACCTTAGACGGAGTTTCTCTGCATATGTACGAGATGTAATTAAAAAAGTTATTTTGAAAGCAAGAATTTGTGAATAAAAAGAAAAGAAAAAGCATTAAAAGCAGAGAAATATCGGTATTTTGCTCTTTCATTATCTCAAAACAATTTATTTTTTTCCATCTTATAGTAAATCCATTATTTTTCTATTATTAAGCAAATCTTTTTTGGAGAATGAAGACTAATAATGACGTGACAGTCCATCAAAAAATAAAAATGGAAAGAAAGCTTTGGAAAACTTCTAAAAAAAAAAAAAAAAAAAAAAAAAGCCTAAATCTTGTAAATCTTTTCACTGCTTGCCGAAATCAAACTAGTACGATGATTAGAGCTTAAAAAGGAGAAACGTCTTGTTATATTATTTGATTTCTTTAGTTTTTGTAATACATGAAAAGATTACTAGCAGAAGTATCTCATTCTCTTTAGAAACATCTGAAAGCCAAATTGGATAATTATTTCTACGATAAATTCAATTATCAACGTTGGGAAAATAAATGCTTTCCTATCAAACTTACGAGCCATTTAAATAAAACTGTTGTTTTAATTTTTTAGCCATTAGTTGTGCATTTGAATTTTGTATAATTAAGAGTAAAATATAAATTTTTATTTTAAAGTGAAATAGATGTTAATTTAAAAATGGATATTAATAAGTAAGTTTTATCCTCTGAACTTTAAATTATCTTATTAACATAGGTTCTAACTTGTACGGTTTTTTCACACCATTATTTATTTGTAAGGAAATTTATTATGTTTATGAAAAACATACAAGTTGGCAGTTATGAGTTAAACATTTTATTGATAAATTACAATGACAGTCATTCTAATGACAATCCGTCCTTGTGGTACTAAAAGATGCGTTATTTTGCATTATTCAATGTTATACCGAATATAAATAAAACAAAATACGACTCAGAATACAGTATGAAAAATATGCATATTTGAGGAGCAAACATTCAAACCGCGTTTTCTCCAAAAATTTAAAAAAAAAAAAAAATGAATTAGTGATTTTTCTTTGAGCTTAACATAAAAATAATATGTCTACATATTTTTCTAGTATCTAGTAATACATCTAAATAAACGATAATTAGGTTTTAAATTTAGTTATTTCTTAATTTATTAGTTTTTGTGTTGTCTGAAAAATTGTATCCGAAGGACAAAATACGATTTTAATGTTTGCTACTCATTTGTCGTTTTATAATTTTATTTAGAGGAGCTTTAACAAAAGGTTAATTTCATATGTCAGGCGGTAGACATCAGCAAGCTTTCTGGTCTAATTTTAAATAGTAAATATTAATTTATTTTACTGATTTTTTCATTTTCCGATATAATATGTATGTATTACTTATAAATAATACAAAATTTTTAATTTTAGAAAAATAATTTAAACTCAATAAGATAAAAATATAGGGGCATGATTTCAGTGACTCAACTTTATCTCTTAATTAATCTAAATTGAGACACATTTGATGTTCAGAAATTTTAATTTGCACAAACTAGACTTTTATTTAATATGTAATTTTAGAAAAGTTCTAAAATTTAAATAAATAATTATATGAAAATTAATTAATAGAATGACAGGAATGACAAGTGTAAAATTTAGAATTATCTTTTCCTTTCTTATCTTTAAATTTAAATATTACATATTGATTTATGAAAACAATTATATATGTGTGTTTTCTATGAAAATAAAAAATAAGTAAATTAGTTTTTTAAAAACATTCTTGTCAACTTTCGCATGAAATTAACCGAAATAGTTATTTAAAGTAAACTTCTGTATATTTAACAAGATGATTCTGTGTCTTATATGAAATGTATAACGAGAACCTTTGAATCTATGAGGTTTTGTGCATAGTTGTCAATTCACCGATTTTTTTTTTTTTTTTTTTTTTTTGAGATACGTTGTACAACTGTTTTATTAATATATTGAAACTTTGAAAACTGGAATAAGATATTTTTATTAAAACATACTGGTAAAAATTAAAAATAACTGAGTTATTTGAAATGTAAAATAAATAAATAAATATATAAAATGTTTTTTATGTTCAACTTTTCATGAAATTAAGCAAAATAATTAATTATTCAAAGTAAACTTCTGTATACTAAACAAGATGATTTTCTACCTCATATGAAATGCACAACGATAAAGCTTGAATGTATGAGGCTTTGTGCATAGTGTTCAATTATCCCATTTTTTAGAGTTATCTTGTACAATTGTTTTAATAATAATCTTCAGCTTATTGAATCGTTGAAAACTGGTATAAGAAATCTTTATTAAAACATACAGGTAAAAAATCTTATTTGAAAATTATGAATGTTGTCAACTAACTTTGTGTCTTTATTCTGTGGATCTTTTGTAATTATGTAGAAAAGTACTACAAAGATATTTTCCGTTATTGCTGTATAACATTTAAAAAGTCAAGAATATTTAAATAAAACAATTTATTTTGATAATTACGTCATTAATCAGGTCTCTTTAATAGCTCATTTTCTAATGATAAATTTAACAAAATTTCTAAAAGCTTCTTCTAATTAAGAGTTAATCATGTTTCAATTCAATGAATTTATTTAAATGAAAATTATTCTAGAACACATCAATATAAAAGCGAATTTTTAGTGGGTATTGAAATTGGAATTCGTTTTTTCAACGTAAGCAAATTAGATATCCCAGCATCATTCAAATTTTCATTTTAAAATGTATCATGGTAAAACGAATAAATAAATTAATTTTAGAGATTTCAAAAGAAATTATCATAAGTTAATTATTTTGGCAAGAGAAAGTTTTTAATCTCTTTCGATTTCAATTATTTTATAACTAAGCAGTACATCTAACATTGTTTAAAAAATTACACTTCATTTGCAATATTGTATTGAATTTTAGGAATGAAATTAAAAGAAATGTATTTAAATTAAATTAAAATCGTTGCACAACATCCAAAACATTCCGTGTTGCAAGTAATCTTATTTGACGCAGATGAATAGGATACTTACGGTCCCTCCACAAGATCAAAGAATCTAATTTCGAAGATTCACTTCATTTTCTATTGTCAGTTCAGATGGTTTGGATGCTCTCATTTTGTCCCCCCTTAATTAATTCTATTGTTCTCGGGACAAATAAAGAATTTTTTTCAGAAATTCTAATATACATGAAGAGTGTTAATGAAAATAATCTGAGTTTGTCACTTCTTTCTCATTTTAATATTCATAAAAAATATATGCTTAAGCATAATATATAATTATTTTACACGAACTTTGTTATGCGATTCGATTTCATCAAATGAATTTATTCTAATTGGTACTAAAGACGACAAATGTAAAACAAAATGTAAATGGATTAAAATTCAGATTTCGATAGAGTTATTAAAATTATTGTGACTTATTTAAATAAAAAACTCTCGAAATTACTTTTTGATTACAGATGGACAACTCAAGTAATTAAAACATCCTACATGTTTGACAAACGTCGAGTTGCATGTTTTCCAAATGTTAGACGTGATGGAATTATGAAAATTAAAATTACAAAACTGAAGCTTAGTTAAAGAACATTTTGAATGAAATTTCTGTCAACTTTTATATGAGCTTTTCAATATTTATAAAAAAATAATTCATACATAGTTCGATAAATTTGATACAAATTTTCTTTTTAAAACTTTGTTTTAAAAATTCTATTGCATACTTTTATGAATAATGTTCAATTTCAACTAAGTTGTCTAATGTACTTAGAATATTATCTTAAAAGTCTGCTTAATATAGGGTATGAGATATTGGATGGGACAAAATAAAAGCAAACTTGTGAACGCTGCAATTACTTTATTTTGATGAATCAAATTTATAGTGAAACTATTGCTATTTTCAGTTTCATTAACAGTGCCTCTAGTGGCGATTTTGTAACTGAATATTTTTTCGCTGTTGTCAGATAAAACGTGTATAGTCGTAGTTTCAGAATTAATTTGTTTCGGCTAAAAAAAATCAATTAAAGATTTTGTACTATGGTATTCTTTTTGTCCCATTCAATAGGAAATACCCAGTATATAAATATTTTTATTTAAAGAAATTGGACTGTATCCTGTACATATTTTAAAAAGGATACAAAATTTACAGTCGTATTAAACCAATTCATTATCTAAACATTTTATATTATTTAATATGCAAGATGTTACAATATGTATTAATGTAAACTTTATGTATAAAGTGAAAAAAATGTATGCAATCGCCCGAAACGAGGTTTTGGACAATTTCAAATGAAATTTTTGCGGTTTTTACTTATAAAATGGTATACAAAATTGTTATTAATTTATTTTATTTATTTATTATTTATTTTAATTTTAAAAAATTAATTTAAATATATTGACTAGTATAGCTGCAAAGCCAAATAGATAGTCTTGTATATTTATTAGTACTTCACGGAATTGTTTTACAAGAAAAATATCGCATAGTTTCAAAATCAGTAAAAAAATTACTTCTGAAAAAATTATCAAGTTTTCATTGTGATAATTTATACAGGTTTGCAATCGTAAAACTGTATGATATGCTTTAACTTTTTTTTTCTTTTTAATAGATTTTTGTTATTCTTTGTTAAAATAGTGGCCAGTGGAAGGGTGTTTTCGTAAGGGCATAAAGAAAAAGAGAAGAAGAAGTGTTTATAGGCAAAATAGTAAACACAGAATATTAAAATATACCATGAAGGAACTGTTTATATTTAATTATCAGAAAGAACCTGTTTAGTTTAAGGGGACTTGGCACCTTTGACTGCACCACTGAAGTAGGTTTCATATATATATAATTATAGACCTACATGATAGACCAGATATATTTCTGCCTAAAGGTTGTCTGAGTGAGTAATGCTGACCGGGGTGTTGGCCTGGATAGCTCAATTGGTAGAGCCTTGACCTTGTAAGTCAAAGATCCGGGGTTCGACTCCCGGTCTAGGCATTATTTTCACTCAGTCGGAAAAATAAAATTTCAATTCATATATAAGCTTATATTTTCATTTAATATTTATAAATTGAACTATATTAGGTTCTTTCAATAAAATATATATTCAGGAAAAAATTCTCACGGTTTTTATATATTTTTTACAAATTTGAAATCTTTAAATTGAGTTTTCTCAGTTTGAAATTTTTTTCAGGAATAATTAATTTTTTGGGGGCGTTTAATGAAACCTACCTAAAAGAATTAGAGATGGGTTTTGAAATTTATTAATTTATTTTTGAGAAAAAAAATTAAAAAGTGCACATCCATGTAAAAATTTGAAAAATAAAAATTAAAACATGATCTTTATTAGAATATTATTCTTAGTATTTTTTCTTTTGAAGATATTGTAAAATCCATGCTTAATTCTTTTAAGTAGGTTCTATTAGATGTCCAACAAATATGTTTCTTTTTATATATCTGTAGAAGTTGAAGCATTTTGAAGATAATGAATTTATGAAAAAATGCAAATTGAGAAAACGTAATTTATAAAGATCTCAAATTTGTAAAATATACATATATAAATGCATAAGAAATGTTGCCTGAATATATATTTTATTGAACAAACTTAATACAGTTCAATTTAAAATATTAAATGAAAATATAAGCTTTTATATGACACCTAATTCAGTAAAGAAAGAACACAAAGGGGCCACTTGTGTGAACTTGGCACACAAAGGTGCCAAGTTCTCTTAATGTAATAAAAATAGGGATTTTTTACCCTACTAAAACCCCTACTATCTTGCGAAAAAAAAAAAAAAAAAAAAAGAAGATCGCGACAGACAAAAATGTAGATCATTTTGGATTCAGTATCTTTGAAAACATAAAGCTTAACAGAAAGTTTTCATGCAACTGAAATAAGTTTTTTTTTTTTTCTTTTTCTTTTTTAAGTTTTCCAGACTTATGTTATGCATTAAAGTACTTAATTATATTAAATCTCTAAAGTGATTATAGAAACTAAGACTAATACACTTTGTCAAGAGTAATTTAAGAGATATGTTTTATTCTTAGTATAAACATTTGTTAATAAACATCAATAAATAAATGAAAATACTATTTTCTAGTCTTATTTTTGTGCAGCATAAAAACCAATGGCTGCGCAATTTGTATAGTTATTTTTTTATTGTAATATAGCTTTGCTTATATTGTTAGAGATGAAACATAAATGTTAATATATATGAATCAAATTTTATTTAAATTTTTAGTCAACATATCAGCATTGTTAAAAAAAAAAAAAAAAAAAAAAAAAAAATTATTTTTTATTTCAAGGATAATTTTCAATTTTGAGAACTTTATAAGATAATACCTCCTTCGTATATATAATTTCTTATGTTTTATAAACATAAAGTTTATAAGTAATTCTAAACATATTTTAAAGAAAATGTCGAAAAGCATGTGATTATATATTTGTTTTGAAATGCAGTAGCCTGCAATGGCTTAAACATGGCAACTGCGTTTGACCTTGTTTTTTCGAACTTTCTAGCCACTTGCTTAGCTCATAATAATCGATTGTGAATTTTCCTTTTCTTATTTTATTTAAATGAATGTAATCGATTTGTAAAAGTTTTTAAAGAGCATAATAAATAAATTTTATCAAAGCGGCAAAAAAAAAGATTCAAAAATATTTTTGACAAATGTCATATTTGGTTAAAAAGAGTGGTTACGTAAAAAAATATTTAGGAATTATACAAATAGCGAAAATTTTTATTATTCTTTTCGGAGATGTTTGAGTGTAAATTTCAATTAAAATGTTTTAAAAAATAAATGAACTGTATGTTTCAGAGAAAAGGAGAAAAGATTAAAAATGTTTGTCATGAAATCTAAAGAATCTTAACTGAATTTGAATTATTTCACGTTACTGAACTTTTTATTTTATTTTACGTTTCCGGATAATTAAGCTTTTAAACAATCAGTTTAAATTTTAATTTTTACTTCAAAAATTTTATTTTATTTTTATGTTCATGGTAAGAGTATTTATACTTACAACATCTTTTTAACACTGATTGAAGAAATTAAATTTAGTTAACTGTAGTTAATATTAGTTAAACTTTTTAGTTAAATTTAATTAAAGTCTGTACGCATTAAGGTAAATACAAAAACGTGATGTGGTTACAAATTTCGTCAATGCCGGATATTATCATTTAATTTTATATGATTTTTCTTTTCTTTTAAAAAATAAATAAATAAAACAGATCTGAAAACCATTAGTGAATGGCCCAAAAGTTTAACATAATTATGTAGATTATTTTGAAAAATCAGACACACGTCCAATTGGGAACATCCTTTTGAAAATTTATTTAAAAATTTAATTTCAACAATACTGACTTGAAAAAAATTGCAGATGTACTAGAAAGATGGATTGAGTTTTTGAAATAAAAACCACATTTCTATCATAAAAGGGAAAATTTAAAAAAAAAATCACAAAAATGGCCCTTTTCTACACTTTTTGTAGAGCACAACTTAAAAATTCATATAAATTTGAAAAATAATCCTATACCTCTAAAAATTGGTAGGCATACTTAGAAAGGTTCTCATTATTAAAAGCACATGAAAAAATAATAATTAAATAAGATATGTACCTTGTGCAATTCGTTAAATGTTTACGTTCCCAATTGGGAACATTGGCCTGTCACCACTATTCTGCGAGTCACTTTTTATTTATTCTCTGGCGCCGAAATTTCCGGAACTGTGTATGCACCTGCGAGTGTTTATGAAATAGCGAAAGAAAAGAAAATCCTTTTTTAGGGAAGAAAGGGAGGTTTTGTAAGGGGAATCCCCTGATTTTGGGTAAAAGGGGAATCCCCTGATTTGAGAAAGAATAAAATACCAAAGCCGTTTGTAGGCGTGATAGGCGTGGCCTTGTGGGTTACAATCTGACGCTTGCTCAATCAAATTGCTCTGACGTGACAAGCGACAGGCCAATGGCATCCCACTGTTCGTATCCCACACGGCGATGCGGTTTCCTTACGGAAAAATCACTACTTGTCCATTACCAGTCTAGTGGTTTCGCATCTGAAAAGTTTGTTTTGAAAGGTATTTGAATGTGATTTTTTTAGTGGATTATTGTAATGGAGAGAAAATTTAATACTTTAGAAGCGGCTGTTGATTATTTGATGACTCTCAGGGACTCTGATGTATCTGATTTTTCTGATGATAAACTAGAAATTTGCCAGCTTCCTCCTGACGAAAATGATCGCATCTCAGAGGAAGAGGATATTGATGACAATAATCTCAGTGCTGCTGTGCCGGCTGATGTTTGTGGGCAGCTCAGCACTTTAACTAGTAAAATTCCCATAAGCCAAACAAGTTTGGACGATCAAGATCAAGGGTCAGCTTCAAGCGGACAAAGAAATAAACGAAAGAAACTTGGCAGTTCTGATACAAATAAAAAACTGAAACCATCTACACCCAAATGAAAAAAAAAAAAAGCTCTGTGTTCAGTAAGCCCATCAAAAGTGAACCAGTAGAGGAAATTGCTGATAAATTTCCTGAACTAATAGCATCAGACGCTACTGACATTTTTTTCAGATTTATTTCTAAGGAATAAATATAAGTTATCTAGCTAAAATGACATCAAATTATGCTGCTCAAAAGGGGACTAGCATGCAAAGCGACTAGAAAGATATTGCTCAGTTTTTTGGACTACTCTTACTCAGTGGTTATCATCAAGTGCCACCAGAAAATGATTACTGGAACACTTCTGAAGACATAACTGTCCCTATTGCCTCTTCTGCCATGCCACGAAAAAAACTCAAGGATATCAAAAGACATTTTCATCTGATGGATAACGCTTTTTTGCAACCTGGTGATAAATTGGGTAAAATTCAACCAATTTATGATGAACTGAACAAAAAATTCATTCAGTTTGGATTATTTCACAACCAGCTTAGTATTGACGAATTCATGGTCCCATATTACGGGCATCATTCTTCTAAAATGTTTATCCATGGGAAACCAATTCGCTTTGGATTCAAAATCTGGATGATTTGTTCTAATAATGGTTATCCATATAAAATGGAAATTTATGCGGGTAAGCAGTCCAATGAAACAGCTCCTCTTTGCACTAGGGTTGTAAATAACCTTCTGACAGTTGTTGAAAACCCTCTTCAAGTCGAAATTTTTTTTGATAACTTTTTCACTACATATGAATTGATGAAGGATCTTGCGAGTAGAAACATAAAGGCTATTGGAACTATCCGAGAACACCGAATTAAAAAGTGTCCATTGATGTTCTCAAAAAAAAAAAAAAAAAAAAAAAAAAAAAATGAAAAAACAAGATAGAGGTTCATTTGATTACCAGTGCGATGGATCAGTATTTTTGTGCCGTTGGAATGACAATTCCGTTGTTACGGTTTCTTCAAATTATTGCTCTCATCTCCCAATGCAATCAACTAAAAGATATTCACATAAATATAATAAGAAAGTGGATATACAACAACCAAATTTAATACATAAATATAATACTGGAATGGGAGGAGTTGACTTGCTCGATAGAATGTTAGGATGTTACCGCCCCACGCTTCGCAATAAGAAGTGGTGGTGGAACTTATTTGTTAATGCTTTAAATATGGCTGTTGTTGCAGCTTGGCTTTTATATGCTGAAATTCATAAAGATACAAAGATGACTCATCTGAAATTTCGCCGAGAAGTTACTCTCACTTTGCTAAGAATTGCACCAAGAATGGATGGGCCTCGTGCAGGACCCAAAGTCCACCGTACTATTTTGCAGAGAAAGACTGATGGTCATTTCCTTGTACCAACAGAACAAGGTAGATGCGCACAGTGCACAAAAAATACAAAATTAGGTTGCAACGAGTGTAAGAAGAAATTGCATCTGAAATGCTTTCCACTGTATCATGGAATAAAGGTATAAACTTTTAAAAAAATATTTTAAGTAAAAGTAATTGTTTTCATTTTAACTTATACATTTTCAATATAATTCATATCTGTACTTAAATTTAAAAAATAAATCTGTCATTCATTTTTACTATTTTACTCTAATTATTAGTTCAACTCATCACTATATTCGAGTTCTAAATACAGTGTAAAAGAATAGTCAGAAGTGACCAATGTTCCCAATTGGGAACATCATAAAAACCATATATAATTTTTTTTTTTTTTTTTTTGAAATTTTAATGAACAATATCTCTTAACTGATGCATTAGAAGGCAAAATATGCAAAAAACTAATTTAAAAAATACCGGGATCTGAATTCGGCCTGTAAAAGGTTATCATTTAATTTTATATGATTTTTCTTTTCTTTTAAAAAATAAATAAATAAAACAGATCTGAAAACCATTAGTGAAGGGCACAAAAGTTTAACATAATTATGTAGATTATTTTGAAAAATCAGACACACGAATTATCAAACACTATATTTTTAGAAAAGTCCTCGGTGAAAAAGTTATTTAAAAGAAAGTTTTAAACACTATATTGGAAATATATTATCTCAAAATTAGGTTTCTTCTAATGATTACAAAATTAATAGTAAAAAAAAAAAAAAAAAAAAAAAAAAAGTTAAGCATGGATGTGAAGCCCCATGCAGAGCTGCCAACCTAATCCGGCAAATTTTTAGAACCGCCCCTTTTTCTACACCACTTAATTTTTAGAGTAATTCTCTTAAAATTTATCTACGATGAATTAAGAAGAAAAATACTCCAAAAATTAAGTGGTGTAGAAAAAGGGGCGGTACTAATAATTTCCCGGATTAGGTTGGCAGCTCTGTCCATGCCATGAAGTGACTATGGCGAACATTTCAAAATTAATAGAAAAATCTTGTGAAGATTTGTTGGTTTTATATAAGTGTTAAATTAACTGATAACCAAAGAAAATATTGTTTTTTGTAGAAACACTTCAGAACGTTTGGAAAGAAATTTTTTAAATTTAGTATTATAATCTAACTAGTAATTACTTATCTAGACAAAGATATTCTTGAGCAGTTCCAATTTTTCAGTATTTGTTTATTTATTTCTGCATAAAGAATTAATGTAATGTACTGTTGTAATAAAATAATGGAGTGTATAAAATGTAATACAGCGTTTTAGTGTAGTATAAATAGATTGTAATGCAGTTTTGATTGCAATGATGATAGCAGTGACCAATTCATGCCTACATTTTATCTTTTGATAAAGGACCGTACTCAATTATTTCTATCAAAAGTTAATGTCATGTTTTTTTTTTTTTTTTTTTTTTTTCAATGGTTGCTTTTAGTAAATGCATATGGAATTTTTAACTTATACCAATTATTTAATTAACATAATAATAATAATAATAATAAACACTATTTTGGATTGCAATTTTTTCCATAGAGTGACAAAGTGTTTGGTTACCGGAGATAATAGATGAAGCGTCCCCTTTAGCCGTTGCTGAAATTTAAACGTTTTTTTTTTTTTTTTTTAATTATTATAGAGATTGACAGGCTATTTAACTAAATTGTTTAAATATGATGCTACATTTAAAGTATACTAAGTGACCTTCGAATACTCAAGTATATCGAAGTTTCACGTTATACATCAGTCCCACCGACGTTAATCTCTAACATAAAGCCCTAAATTGTACCCATTTCTTGTAAGCAACCTTTTTTTTTTTAAATAAAATCTGTTATTTTCAGTTGAAAAACGTTAGATCTCAGATTATGAAATGACAACGCGGGTTTGGACTTGAATATAATTGAATAAAATGTTTCTTTAAAATCTCTAACTGTCTACTGAATTTAGCTACTTTTGGACTGTAAACCCATAATCACTACTTTTAGCCAAATTTCCATATTTGGCAAAATTGGATAATTTTTTTTAAATTATTTAATATACATATATATATTTTCTTTAAAGAAGAAAAAAAAAGACTTTATTTAATATGAATGGGGAATTAGAATTATTAGATCGTAAAATTTAATATATTAATGCAATGCAGCCTAGGGCAAAAAATAACACATTTTAAGTAATAAAAAAAAATCTTAATTAAATCTCTGATTTTCAACCAAATTTTGAGATTTTTACTTTCTTCTATATGTAATATAGAGAAAGTATTGGATTCGCGAAAATTTTCGACCTCCGTTTTTTGACGGATCTACACGTTTTGGGATGTCCTGAACACGAATTGATAGTTTTTAAAAAATGTCTGTCTGTGTGTCTGTCTGTCTGTCTGTCTGTCTGTATCATTTTTTTGTGGACGCTGTATCTCACGAACCAATGAATGAAATTGAACCAAACTTGGTATTTAGTTGCACCCTGACATGAACTGGTGCCCATTAGATTTGGGGATCAATAGCTCAACAGGTGGCGTTGTGTTCGCATTTTATGCAAATTTTTAACATGGCAGCATAGGACAAAATACCGTATAAATGGGCATAATGAGAGTTATTTTAAACTTACGATTGTAAAATTAATATGAATTATTGATAATAGTAGTAGTTAACTAGGAAACAAATTTTGTGCATGGGGGGGCATCGGTTCCCCCCCCCAGGGGGGAAAATCCCCCCACGGGGAAGTAAATTTTCAAGATGGGTATCTTTCGAAAGGTCTCGTTGATAATAGTAATAGTTAACTGGGAAAAAAATTTTGTGCATGTGGGGGCATCGGTTGCCCCCCCACCGCGGGGGGAAGTTCCGACCCGGGGGGGCAAAGTTTCAAGATGGGTATCTTTCGAAAGATCTCGTCAATACCTTTAAAACGAATGGTTGAACGATAAATCTGTGATAATTTAAACCAAAGTTATCGATTTTTTTTACTTTTAACAAAAAAAAAACAAAAATATCGCAATTTTTTTTTTTTTTTTTTTTTTAACGAAATTTAACCAAACTTGGTATTTAGTTGGTCCCCGACATAAACTGGTGCTGATTATGTTTGGGGATCAATAGCTCAACAGGTGGCACTGTGATAGCATTTTATCTAAATTTTTAACATGGCAACATAGGACAAAAATTCGTATAAATGTGCATAATTAGAGTTGTTTTAAACTTGTGATTGTAAAATTAATATGAATTATTAATAATAGTAGTATGTAACTAGGAAAAAAATTTTCTGCATGGGGGGGCATCGCTTCCCCCCCCCCTAGATGGGAAATACCCCCCCAGGGGGGGTAAATTTTCACATTGGGTATCTTTCGAAAGATCAGGTTGATAATAGTAGTAGTTAACTAGGAAAAAATTTTTGTGCATGTGGGGGCATCGGTTCCCCCCCCACCGGGGGGGGGGGAAGTTCCCACCCGGGGGGGCAAAGTTTCAAGATGGGTATCTTTCGAAAGATCTCGTCAATACCTTTAAAACGAATGGTTGAACGATAAATCTGTGATAATTTAAACCAAAGTTATCGATTTTTTTTACTTTTAACAAAAAAAAACAGAAAAATATCGCAATTTTTTTTTTTTTTTTTTTTTTTTTAACGAAATTTAACCAAACTTGGTATTTAGTTGGTCCCCGACATAAACTGGTGCTGATTATGTTTGGGGATCAATAGCTCAACAGGTGGCACTGTGATAGCATTTTATCTAAATTTTTAACATGGCAGCATAGGACAAAAATTCGTATAAATGTGCATAATTAGAGTTGTTTTAAACTTGTGATTGTAAAATTAATATGAATTATTGATAATAGTAGTATGTAACTAGGAAAAAAATTTTCTGCATGGGGGGGCATCGCTTCCCCCCCCTAGATGGGAAATACCACCCCAGGGGGGGTAAATTTTCACATTGGGTATCTTTCGAAAGATCAGGTTGATAATAGTAGTTGTTAACTAGGAAAAAATTTTTGTGCATGTGGGGGCATCGGTTCCCCCCCCACCGGGGGGGGAAGTTCCCACCCGGGGGGGCAAAGTTTCAAGATGGGTATCTTTCGAAAGATCTCGTCAATACCTTTAAAACGAATGGTTGAACGATAAATCTGTGATAATTTAAACCAAAGTTATCGATTTTTTTTACTTTTAACAAAAAAAAAAAAAAAAAATATCGCAATTTTTTTTTTTTTTTTTTTTAACGAAATTTAACCAAACTTGGTATTTAGTTGGTCCCCCACATAAACTGGTGCTGATTATGTTTGGGGATCAATAGCTCAACAGGTGGCGCTGTGATAGCATTTTATCTAAATTTTTAACATGGCAGCATAGGACAAAAATTCGTATAAATGTGCATAATTAGAGTTGTTTTAAACTTGTGATTGTAAAATTAATAGAAATTATTGATAATAGTAGTATGTAACTAGGAAAAAAATTTTCTGCATGGGGGGGCATCGCTTCTCCCCCCCTGGGGGGGAAGTCCCCCTCGGGGGGGATAAATTTTCAAGATGGGTATCTTTCGAAAGGTCTCGTCAATACCTTTAAAACGAATGGTTGAACTATAAATCTGTGATAATTTAAAACAAAGTTATCGATTTTTTTCACTTTTAACAAAAAAAAAAAAAAAAAAAAAAAAACTTAGAAAAAAAAAAATCGTACTTTTTTTTTTTTTTTTTTTTTTTTTTTTTTTTTTTTTTTAATATTGTTACTGATTGAATATGTATAGGTAAATATAGAAGAAAGTCTTGTGGTGGCCACAACATACTAGTTGACTGTGAAATTCTAATCACTACTTGTGCCCAATTTTGAACACTTATGAAAGTCGATTGTAAATTCATGATTTTTTAAGAAGGTGTTTTTATGTTCCAATTCAAAAAATCACTTGATGTATAACCTACGTGATATACAAATTGGAAGTTTGTTAGCTCATAAGTTTTGTCTAACATAATTTGGAAATTGGAACATTGCCAGAACACAAATTTTAAAACACCAAGGCGAATTGGCAATTTAATAGATTTTCTTCAACCATAGCTAAGAAATCTTTAATTAAATCAGCCTTCTAATAAAAAAAAAAAAAAAAAAAAAAAAAAAAAAACATTGAAATCGTCTATTTGTTTGGGAACTCGTGTGCCACAGACAGACAAACTTCTCAATCATATACAGTGAAACCTCTCAAGTTGGACACCCCTATAAGTTGGACACCCCTCTAAGTTGGACGCTTTTTCTCGGAACGGAATGTATCCATTAACATTATGTCTAACCCCTATAAGTTGGACACCTCTCTAAGTTGGACACTTTTTCTTGGATCCATAGGTGTCCAACTTAGAGAGGTTTTACTGTAATAGCCTTAATTTTTGGCAGGAGCTTAAAAAATTCAATCGATTAAAGAAAAGATTCTCTCTCTAAAATAAATAAATAAATAAAAAAGTGAGAGATAAAAGAAATACTGTAAAAAAAGAAATTAAAAAAAAAAAAATCGCAAATTAAAACAAAACTTGCGTGCAAATGAATTACTAGGTAAAACATCCATTATACAGAAAAAACACGATTTCACTAAATTCTTTAAAGGTACAAACAATGACTTAAATTCAAACAAAATTCATTTTACAATCGCTGTAATATATTTATTGTGCCAAGAAATGTTATAAAACATCCATCTTCTGTAATCTAGCTCATTTTGAAATGTTCGGTTTCAGAAAGTCTTGATTTCTGGAATTCCTTTAAAAAGTATCTTCTAAAGTGTTTAAAAGTATGTTCAATTTCTTTAAAAAGTATGTTCTAAAATATTTAAAATATGTTCAATTTATAATTTTAACATTATTAGTATTATATATATATATATATATATTACTTGAATTCTATGTTAACTTAAACTGTAATTCTCATTTTATCTAATTCTATGTTAACCGGATAATAATTTTATTTTTGCCTAAAAACTGCGCAGAATCGAAAGCTTTTTCTGTATTTTTGCAAATCAGTCATCAACAAAATCAAAAATACTTAATCTCTGTGTGTTTTGCACTGTAATACTTTTTTCTTTTGTCCAATTTGTTCAGGTATTACATAAAAACGACTGGATGTAATTGGAATGAAATTGACAATTGTTTAATTCTGTACCCAACCTAAAAATATTTATATCGATTGTTTAAAAGTTTTGATTACATAAAAAGATTTGAGCATAAACGTTTTGCACATGCGCAATAAGACCTGCCTGTAAATCGCACACAATCGAAATATCTTGCGGTATTTTTATCTTTTCAATATCAAGGACGCCAAAAATTCATTCAGGTTCTTTTTTTAAAAATCTTAGTTATTTAATTTAATAAAATTACACCATGATTTGCGGTCTTTATTTATTTGTTTTTATTTTTTCGTGTTATTTCGAATAATATATTTTGATCATTTTTTTTTTTTTTTTATTATTTTAACGAAATAATTTTTAAAAAGTATTTTGAATTATTTGTAATTATTTATATTTGTTATATTAGTTATATTAGTTGTATTTGTAATTATTTGTTATTTGTTTATCATTTTGAATTATTTGTAATTATGTATTATAATCTGTACATCTCCTTTCTATTCTTTTTCTTTTTATGCGTTTATTTTCTATATTCATATTTGTTTCATTTTCATTTTTGTTTCTAATCTACCGTTAACAGTTTAATTAAATTTCTCGTTTTAAGAAAATTTCTGTTGTGAAATTGGTTTAAATTCTCGAATAATGTTTTTCTTTCAAAGAACATTGTAGCTCATTCGAAATTCAAACTTTAATTTAGGCCGTTACAATACGGTTAATTATAAATTAAAATTTTATTGTAGAACGTTTTGAATTAATAATAACAATCTTTCGTCTCCGTATTAATTATTCTAAATTTAGTCATATCTGAAATTTTTACCTTTATCTTTTGACCGAATTAAATTGTTCACAGTTTCATTATAGACACAATACAAATTGTTGTTTCGTTAATGCTTTGGGGTTTCATTTATATCGCGTTAACAAAGTTTTATTCATTTTTATGTCTTACCGTTGATTCAAAATTTAAACTTTTACTTTTCAACGACTTTCTGTTTAAAAAGCAGTTAAGCTGATTCTAGACAAAAACTTTATTTTGGAATATTACATAGCAGTGGACTTAAAATAACAATTTATTTTCGAAATCTTAAAATTATTAATAACAACATTTTAATCTACACTGTAAAAAATTTTATTAACGTTCCTCCAGAGCGTTGTATAAATTCCCTTAATATACGTGTGGAATGAGATAAGGTTTTAGAATACACGGTTCTTTTGAGCAACTTTACCCATCTTTTATTCTCCTACAATCGTCAAAAGTATAAATTGTACTAAGTAAATGTGATAATTGCAAATTTTAGCAAGTAAAACAATGTAAATCAAACTGCAGCGAAATGACCCAACATTTCAGAAACAGGCTGAAAAAAATTTGCTTCAAAATTCGACTCCAATAAAGCAGCAGTTTTATTGATTTGTAGAGAAATAATCAGGTATCTCGAGAGTCAGTGTCGAAAAAAAAAAATTATATATCTATTAGCGACAAAAAAGGATTACATATTTCTGCTGTTACTCACTTCCGTGAAGGATCAAAATTGTGATGGCATGTCTCCGGACCACCTATAGGGGTGTGTCCCAGACCGTAGCCAATTGCCCATCTGCACAGCACTAGTGCGACGTAAAACCCAACCACACATCCATTCTGCTGTTACTTGGAATTAAAATAAAAATAAGTTAAACAGTGTTCAAATGAGTCTGCATTTTGGAAACGCGACACACTACACAAAAAGAAAAAAAAAAAAGAAAAGGAAAAAGAAAGAAAGAAAGTTTAATTCATTGTGAAATCACCATATATTTCAGAATTAGCTATGGAAAAATTCGGGATTTTTTTTTTTCCGAATAGCGGAGAAATAATTTGATGAAGAATATTGTGTATTTTAACAATTTCCAAAATTTAATTTCTATTTCTTTTTTTTAAATAAGCGATGAGATAGATCTACATTTCAGTAATTGTAGATAATAAAGGTCAATCAGCGACAAATGTTTACCATATTCTATCTATATATATATATATCTACACTGCTCAAAACAATTAGAGGAGCAAACAAAAAAGTGAAGAAAACCGAGCGAGACACCCATGTATTGGCATACAATGGATAGTACACGTGTATTAATGCGCAACACAGAAAAAAGACGTACAAAAATATGGAATTAAGCTTTAATTCTTCGAAAATAAGGAAAAAAACATGAAACGATGATTAAGGGCAACAATTCTGTTACATGGAAACAATAAAAAATGTACTGTTTAGACATGATGCATACGTTTTTAATAGGGTGTGTGGTCTCCTCGAACAGCTAAGACTGTTGCACACCTGTTTGGCATGGATGCGATGAGGTTATCGATTAGTCTTTGGGGAATACTGTTCCACTCCTCAAGAAGTGCAATCTCCAATTCTTGGACAGTAAAAGGCGGCCTTGGTCGGGCAGCAATGCGTCGTCCGAGCATGTCCCAACCATGCTCGATTGGATTTAGGTCAGGAGAGCACGCTGGCCAATCCATACGCTGTATTGTTTCAGCTTCAAGCATGTTCTCCACCAGACGAGCTACATGCGGTCGGGCATTATCATGCTGTAAAACAAAGGAATTTCCAATGGCTGCAGCGTAAAGGATGACATGAGGTCGCACTATCTCGTCTGCATACCTCCGGGCCGTCAAAGTGCCATTTCGAATGATATGCAGGTCCGTACGTCCGCCTATGCTGATTCCACCCCATACCATCCAACCAGCTCGTCTGTATTGTGACCTTTCACGAATGAATGCGGGGTTATTTCGAGTGCCCCTGTCCCTCCATACCAGAACACGTCGGGTGTCGCACTCCAGACTGAATCGGGACTCGTCTGTAAATAACACTTGGCTCCAGGCATGTTGATCCCAATCTCGATGTTCAGCAGCCCATCTTCTTCGGTCCGCACGGTGGCGGGGGGTCAACGGAATGCAGATCATTGGCCTACGAGCATAGAGCCCTCCCTCGTGAAGCCGATTACGTATTGTTTGGGTGGACACCCTTCGTCCTGTTGCCAAGAGCAACTGTCTTTGCAGCTGCGTAGCATTGTCTGTTCGGTTTCGACGGACTGTTAATCGTATATACCGGTCATCAGTTGCTGTAGTTGTGCGTGGCCGACCTTGCCCTGGTCGACGTCTAACATTTCCCGTTTCTTGGAATCGATTCCACAGCCTTGCGACAACACTTCTGGCGACTCCAACAGCGTCCGCGACACTACGTTGTGTTTGCCCGGCTTCAAGTCTACCTATAACACGCCATGCCATGGATTCCGGTAAATCCCGTTGTTGAGACATCCTCAAGTCAGCTTGTCTCCAAAAAAAATTTGTGCGCAATCGAATTTCACAGTTACGACAGTAAAACAGACGTTTCTGCAACATCCCGATTTCTGCCCTTATCTCCTTTTTCTGGTTTTTGACGTCATGAACTTTGATTTGCATACGAAGTCGTCTTCTTCTGTTTCCTACTAGGCTTTAAATTATGGGTGATTCATTTTATGTTACTTACCGGTGTACATGTTCGCGTAATTTTGTTAAAACCATGTGCTCCCCTAATTGTTTTGAGCAGTGTATATGTATATCTGTAGATAGATTTAAAAAAAAAAATGATCATTTTGAAAAAAACATATTCAGTAATTACTGCATTTCGAAAATGTAATTAAAACAGGGAAAAAAAAAAAAAAAAAAAAGAAGAAGAAGAAGAAGAGTCTAAAGAAAATTTTACATATTGAAGGGGGGGGGGGAGGGAATCCCTGAAACATACATATTTTTGTGCATTAAAAGTTGTATTTATAATTTACTTTAAATTAAATTTTTGTTACCCATCTTTAACAAACTATTTTAAAAAGTTAAAACATTTATTGATTCCATAATGAAATGAATTACTTTGTACAAGGAATTCGCATGCAAAAAGAATTTAGTTAAAATAAAAGCCATTTTTCTTGCCCATGAAAAATTAAGAGCATTTAACTTTAAATAAAATTTAATCCTCTCCCCCCCCTCCCCCCACTAAAAATAAATAAATAAATAAATCGATAATCTTAACAAAATGTTATTTTATAAGCATCCGTTAAAAGTACTGAAGACATAGCATATTAAACCCCATTTTTAAGCTTCATTTAACTTTATTGCTGAAAATATCTAGTTGCGCATTAAACTTTTTTGTTGTTGTATATACGGTATTCATATACAAAGAAATACTTTCGTAAAAAAAAAAAAATCCTTAAACATAAATAGATATTTAAATTGATAATATAATTTCTCTTTTCTTTAATGAATTCATCAATATTGAACTTTTAGTTAGAGACAAATAAAATATCGAAGCTTTGAATATATAAAATTTATAAATAAAAAGAAATTATATCCTGAAATTAATAAAATAAATTGTTGCAAATTAATTTTATTGTTTGCTGTTTAATTATTGCAAATTCACCAGCATTAAAATAGCAGGTTTTTAAATGTAGAAAAAGTACTTTTCTATAATAACATTTTATAAATACAGAAGGAAAAACAGGCACATTCTGTTAGAAATTCCCTTTTCAAAATGAAGAAGACAGCAATATTAAATTAATGAAAACTGATATAAAAAATAAATGAATATTCTTCTTTCATACAAAAGAGTTATATAAATACGAAATGTTATTTATTTATTTTATTTTATTTATTTTTTTTTTTTTTTTAGAGAAATCTATTGTCAAACACAAGTGCAGCATAAAAGCTATAATGTAAGGTCTGGTACATTGTAGCTCTTATTAATGCTTACCTGTTCTCATTTGATAAAAGCCGGTGTTACGTTATTCTGACTGAAAACAGTTACTCTGTTGCAGAACAAATAAAAATATGAAATTTCTCATAGTATTAGCATGAAATTATTGGAGGGATTTGACATTTGAGCACACACAACCTTATAGAATTGACACCAGTGAGCATTAAATTTGAAATACTATATGTTTAATATGCTTAAAAATTTTATATGTGGTTGTTCAAATCAGACTGTCACCATGTCAATTTGTCGACCATGGCCCAACGGCCAAAACCCACCATCACAGATTTTTTTTTTTATAAAACTTCGTACACTTATATTTTTTATGTTAATAAATAACCGTCTAATTTTGTTTTTTTCTCTCAGTCTACAAAATGTTTTAATGTTAGACTTTCAAAATATTGTAATTTGAATCATTTGGTATTTTTGAGACACTCAGGATGAGCTGAAATTTTTAGTAAAAATTCTCTAATGCTAAAAACTTTAAAAATTGTTATATAAAAAGCTATAACTTCAAGAATTTCAGAAAAAAAAATATTGTAACAGTCTATGTTTAGAGTAACTTATTAAAAAAAAAAAAAAAAAAAAAAAAAAAAAAAAAAAACTTTCAATTTTTTTATTTTTGAAAGGCGGATTAAAATTAAACTTTATAGTAGTAATCCACATATATTCATTTTCCAAACATATTCATTAATTAACCATAAAATTTATTTACATATGTACAAATTAAACTTACGACATTATGACGCACAGCTACATATCTATATTATATTTCAAAACAACAACTACAACTAACTCAACAGCAAGTCAAAAACGAAAAAAAAACTGGTTAAACAGCTCATTGATATTTTACCAGAATTCTGCAATCGGCTAAATAGCTTTTACATTGCATTACCAGAATGCCGAATATTGCCATCTCTTAGAAAGGAAGGCAGTTAACCTTTGTAACAACTATTAATTTAGTTTTTAAAAATGATGGTAAATAAATGCTTTATTATGTCCAATGAAAATATATTACTTTTACTAATTCCATCTCCTCTCCTCCAATTTAAAGAAGAAATCACTGCCGTAATTTTAAATTTTTCGCTTACTTAAAAAACTGAACTATTACCAATTATAACAAAAATTTAATTTAAAGTAAATTCTAAATACAACTTTTAATGCACAAAAATATGTATGTTTCAGGGATTCCCCCCCCCCCCCCAATATGTAAAATTTTCTTTAGATTCTTCTTCTTCTTCTTCTTTATTTTTCCTGTTTAAATTACATTTTCAAAATGCAGTAATTACTGATTTTTTTTTTTTTTTTTTTTTTTTTTTTTTTTTTCAAAATGATCATTTTCTTAATCTATCTACAGATATACATATGGATATATATAGATAGATAGAATATGGTAAACATTTGTCGCTGACTGACATTTCTTATCTACAATTACTGAAATGTATATCTATCTCATCGCTTATTTTAAAAAAGTGGAAATTATTTTTTGCAAATTGCTAAAATACACAATATTCTTCATCAAATTATTTCTCCGCTATTTGAAAAAAAAAAAATACCGATTTTTTTCCATAGCTAATTCTGAAATATATGGTGATTTCGCAATGAATTAAACTTTCTTTCTTTCTTATCCCTTTTTTTTTTTTTTTTTTTTTTTTTTTTTTTTGTGTGTGTGTGTGTGTGTGTGTGTGTGTGTCACGTTTCCAAAATGCAGACTCATTTGAACACTGTTTAACTTATTTGTAATTTAATTCCAAGTAACAGCAGAATGGATGGGTTGTTGGGTTTTACGTCGCACTAGTGCTGCGCAGATGGGCAATTGGCGACGGTCTGGGAATACTGAAATATTTTGCATCAACTTATTATGCTAGGACACGATTTGTACTATTTGGATTTTTCCTTTTTTTTCTTTGCGTTTTTTTTTTTTTCTTTTCTTTATAAATTTAAGTTTTGAATCTCTTGAAACTGAATACCTTGGAATGTTTATTCGATTTTAAAAAATCCTCCATCTTTTTTTTTCCGTGCCTTGGTAATTTTCTATATACCAGATGATACAAAAGACAATGAAAAAAAAATATATATATATATTATTGAAAACGCTTTGGAGGTAGCACTGTACGGTTTTCACTGAAATGCGCAGAAAAACATGAGATTTAAAAATTTAAATTATTACTTAAAATTTTAGACATAAAAATTAAAATTTATTAGTTAAATTTTTCACCAACAAATGACGCTTTATTCTTAGTGTCCTCTGACATTTTAAGAGAAAAAATTTTGATTCTTTTAAGGGATAAGGAATTATTAGTTATTATGAGAATTCCCAATGTGCAGCGTCTGACGGCCATTCTCATGAATCATGACCGTCACATTGAACATTTATAATCCTAGTTGCTTTGTTGAATTTACTGCGCCACTGTCAAATGTAATTTTACAATTAAAGCGCCGCCTTATTGAGAAAAATTTGCAAGTAATTTGTTGTAAGACCAATATACAAGAAAGTAAAACCGGTGAGAAAGTTTTTCGAACACTTTGTATATACACATTTTTACAAAAACATCAACTTTCTGCATACAAATGAAAAAATTACTAAACTAAAACCACGTTTTATCTGTCATCTTCCCAATGATCAATCTATTCACATATTTCCTTCTTGATTAGATAACATTTTCTCTTTTTCGATATCTGTTATCATCTATTTCACGGAAACATTTTCTAAATGATAAAAGGGAACTGTTTTATGCATAATACTTGATAAACAAATTTTTGAAGAAAAATGCTACAAGATCAGTACTTTTACTGCAATAAGATCAATGACTTATCTGAAAAGTTTCCGCATTCTTCTTTAAACATACGAATTCCATTAAAACTATTGTTCGTATCAGTGGTATTTTCATTTTACTGAATGTAAAACAATTTCTTCCTTTTAAGACAAAGATATAGAGCTTTTAAATTTTTCATTCTAGTCTGTAAAATGTACATATTTCTTGTTATAAGTTTTATTAGTTTCTACTGTAATACTGAATAATAAATCTAAGGAGGCAGACAGTCATTTACGGTTTAATTCAAGATTTCATAATGAAACATAAAATGTAATTTTTTTTTTTATAAATATTAATATTGTTTATGTATGTAGGTAAATGTTAATATTGATTTTGTATAAGTCACATAGAAAATATTCCACAAAGGATTTTTTTAAATTTAAAATAAATAACTCGGAAATGGGGGAATGACAATTCGTTTTGAAAGCGCAATTGTCACAGACTATAGATAGTAGAAACGAAGAATGAAATTGTGCAGCATAAAAGCTAAAATGTAAGATCAGGTACATTGTAGCTCTTATTAATGCTTACGTGTTCTCATTTGATAAAAGACTGTGTTACGTTATTCTGACTGTAAACAGTTGCTCTGTTTCAGAACAAATAAAAATATGAAAATTCTCATAGTATTAGCATGAAATTATTGGAGGGATTTGACATTTGAGCACACACAACCTTATAGAATTGACACCAGTGAGCATTAAATTTGAAATACTATATGTTTAATATGCTTAAAAATTTTATATGGTTGTTCAAAGCAGAATGTCAGCATGTCAATTTGTCGACCATAACGCAACGGCCAACACACAACATCACAGATTTTTTTTTTTTTTTTTTTTTTTTTTTTTTTATAAAACTTCGTACACTTCCCTTTTTTATGTTAATAAATAACCGTCTAATTTTGTTTTATTCTCTCTTTCTAAAAAATGTTTTAATGTTAGACTTTCAAAATATTGTAATTTGCATCATTTGGTATTTTTGAGACACTCAGGATGAGCTGAAATTTTTAGTAAAAATTCTCTAATGCTAAAAAGTTTAAAAATTGTTATATAAAAAACTATAACATCAAGAATTTCAGAAAAAAAAATATTGTAACAGTCTATTTTTAGACTAACATTAACAAAAAAAAAAAAAAAAAAAAAAAAAAAAAAAAAACTTTCAATTTTTTTTATTTTTGAAAGGAGGATTATAATTAAACTCTATAATAGTAATCCACATATATTCATTTTCCAAACATATTTATTAATTAACATAAAATTTATTTACATATGTACAAATTAAACTTACGACATTAAGACGCACAGCTACATTTGACATTTGACATTTTGACATTTATTTGACATATATTGAGACCTATAGTTACAATGACTTTTGTCTCGATTGATCCTTATTACAGAAATTCACAGAAACAAGTACACAATATTTTGAAGACATAAGACAACACAAACATCCATGCCCGCACAAGGATTCGAACCTGGGACCATAAGATTCGGAAGGCAGCGTCCTACCGACCGAACCACCTGGCCGGCGCGCACAGCTACATATCTATATTACATTTCAAAACAACAACTACAACTAACTCAACAGCAAGTCAAAAACGAAGAAAACATTCTAACTGGTTAAACAGCTCTTTGATATTTTACCAGAATTCTGCAATCGGCTAAATAGCTTTTACATTGCATTACCAGAATGCCGAATATCGCCATCTCTTAGAAAGGAAGGCAGTTAACCTTTGTTACAACTATTAATTTAGTTTTTAAAAATGGTGGTAAATAAATGCTTTATTATGTCCAATGAAAATATAGTACTTTTACTAATTCCATCTCCTCTCCTCCCATTTAAAGAAGAAATCACTGTCGTAATTTTAAATTTTTCGCTTACTTAAAAAACCGAACTATTACCAATAATAACAAAAATTTAATTTAAAGTAAATTCATAATACAACTTTTAATGCACAAAAATATGTATGTTTCAGGGATTCCCCCCTCCCCCATATGTAAAATTTTCTTTAGATTCTTCTTCTTCTTCTTCTTCTTTTTTTTCCCTGTTTAAATTACATTTTCGAAATGCAGTAATTACTGAATATATTATTTTTTTTTCAAAATGATCATTTTCTTAATCTATCTACAGATATACATATAGATATCTATAGATATATAGAATATGGTAAACATTTGTCGCTGATTGACATTTATTATCTACAATTACTGAAATGTATATCTATCTCATCGCTTATTTTAAAAGAGTGGAAATTATTTTTTGCCAATTGCTAAAATACACAATATTCTTCATCAAATTATTTATTTATTGCGCTATTTGAAAAAAAAAAAAAAAAAAAAAAAAAAAATACCGATTTTTTCCATAGCTAATTCTGAAATATATGGTGATTTCGCAATGAATTAAACTTTCTTTCTTTCTTATCCCTTTTTTTTTTTTTTTGTGTGTGTGTGTGTGTGTGTGTGTGTGTGTCACGTTTCCAAAATGCAGACTCATTTGAGCACTGTTTAACTTATTTTTATTTTAATTCCAAGTAACAGCAGAATGGATGGGTTGTTGGGTTTTACGTCGCACTAGTGCTGCGCAGATGGGCAATTGGCGACGGTCTGGGAATACTGAAATCTTTTGCATCAACTTATTATGCTAGGACACGATTTGTACTATTTGGATTTTTCCTTTTTTTTTCTTTGCGTTTTTTTTTCTTTTCTCTATGAATTTAAGTTTTGAATCTCTTGAAACTGAATACCTTGGAATGTTTATTCGATTTTAAAAAATCCTCCATCTTTTTCTTCCGTGCCTTGGTAATTTGCTATATACCAGATGATACAAAAGACAATGAAAAAAATAAATAAATATTATTGAATCACTTTGGCGGTAGCACTGTACGGTTTTCACTGAAATGCGCAAAAAAGCATGAGATTTAAAAATTTAAATTATTACATAAAATTATTAGACATAAATATTTAAATTTTTTAGTTAAATTTTTCACCAACGCTTTATTCTTAGTGTTCTCTGGCATTTTAAGAGAAAAAATTTTGATGCTTTTAAGGGATAAGGAATTATTAGTTATTATGAGAATTCCCAATGTGCAGCGTCTGACGGCCATTCTCATGAATCACGACCGTCACATTGAACATTTATAGTCCTAGTTGCTTTGTTGAATTTACGGCGCCACTGTCAAATGTAATTTTACAATTAAAGCGCCGCCTTATTGAGAAAAATTGGCAAGTAATTTGTTGTAAGATCAATATATAAGAAAGTAAAACCGGTGAGAAAATTTTTCGAACACTTTGTATATACACATATTTACAAAAACATCAACTTTCTGCATACAAATGAAAAAATTACTAAACTAAAACCACGTTTTATCTGTCATCTTCCCAATGATCAATCTATTCACATATTTCCTTCTTGATTAGATAACATTTTCTCTTTTTAAGTCATGTCGATATCTGTTATCATCTATTTCACGGAAACATTTTCTAAATGATAAAAGGGAACTGTTTTATGCATAATACTTGATAAACAAATTTTTGAAGAAAAATGCTACAAGATCAGTACTTTTACTGCAATAAGATCAATGACTTATCTGAAAAGTTTCCGCATTCTTCTTTAAACATACGAATTCCATTAAAACTATTGTTCGTATCAGTGGTATTTTCATTTTACTGAATGTAAAACAATTTCTTCCTTTTAAGACAAAGATATAGAGCTTTTAAATTTTTCATTCTAGTCTGTAAAATGTACATATTTCTTGTTATAAGTTTTATTAGTTTCTACTGTAATACTGAATAATAAATCTAAGGAGGCAGATAGTCATTTACGGTTTAATTCAAGATTTATGTAAAATTATTAATTTTATTAATTTCATAGTGAAACATAAAATGTAATTTTTTTATAAATATTAATATTGTTTATGTTTGTAGGTTAATGTTAATATTGATTTTCTATAAGCGACATAGATAATATTCCACAAAGGATTTTTTAAATTTAAAATTAAATAACTCGGAAGTGGATCAATGACAATTCGTTTCCAAAGTTCAACTGTCACAGACTATAAATGATGCAAACGCAGAATGAAATTTTCATTAATTATCTATAAACTGCTATTGGAAATTACAGATTAATTTATTCAGTGTTTTGGAAATATTCCGAAAAGGGCATTCTTAATTGTACCCCACAAAATTTAATTTTATGGGTTAAAATCGTGTTAGTAAAACGCCCAATCTACGAGGTTTGATCCAGAAATAAGGTTGCAAAAGAGCTCCAGCCGCACAGGAAAGTGAGAGGCTGTTCTCCCACTCTCGATTTCGCCCAGCCGCGTTTCGCTGCACCACTCAGTCTTGGCTCAGCAGCCGTCCGAGATGGAGGTGCCCATTGTTTCTCCCGCCAAGTGCGAGATTCGTTCCGTAATTCGCTTTTTGTATGCCAAAGGGACTCCACATGTGGGTATTCATCGTCAGTTGACAGAGGTGAATGGCGAAAAGTATATGTCCGTTCCACACGTCCGAAAGTGGTGCAGGGAGTTTAGTGCCGGTCGGAAGGACGTCCACGATGAAGAACGGAGAGGAAGGCCGTCAGTTTCGGAGGCGATTGTCGATATGGTCCAACGCGAAGTGCTTCAAAACAGGAGGATCACCGTCCGTGAACTTATTGCTCGGATTCCTGGGAGTTTTTACGGTGCAGTGGAAAGAGCTTTGACTAAAAAATTGGGTATAACGCTTTCTCAATGGTTTGGTGACGGAGTTCTATGACATTGGAATACAGAAATTGAAGCACTGTGTACAAAAATGCCTATAAAAAAGATGGCGAGTAGAGAGCAAAGTTTAGTAGAAAAAGTAGAGTAGCAAAAGTTTAGTAGTAAAAAATAGAGCAAAGTTTCTTCTTTACAACGATGTACATTCTTATGAGAATAAACAATGTTGTCTGTAAAATTGATGGTAACCTTATTTCTGGATCAACTCTCCTACGTGATTTAATCTGTTTGAGCTGTTCTCAAACAGTTTAAATCACTGTTTCTATTCCCGAAGTGCTTTTTTAGAAAGCAAACATCACTGGGATATATATAAATTGAGATCCAAATCTAGCATGAACTACGAAATGGCTGGTTGATCTTTTAATGCGTGTAAAGTGGCGATAAATTGTTCCAAAACTACAACGTAGCGTTCACCAGTGATTGTTTCTCAGACCCCCCCCCCCCAAAAAAAAAAAAAAAAAAAAAAAAAAAAAATGATTATTTTACAGGGAGAAAGTGCAATGATTGTTTTGTAGATAGACAGAATGCCTATTTTGAAAGAATGTTTCTGGTTGAGCTTAAGATAATTAAATTTTCTGATTATCCGAATTCGCCAATTTTATCAGTTCATAAAACCATCCAGGTGAAAATGGACCCCATCTGGTAAACATATGCATACATCTAATCCATCATCCCCAATTACTGGGATGATAGGGAATTACATTTTGTAATTAGTTTCAAACACTTTATTTTCCTACAAGAACTGCTATAGCTTAAAAACTTTGGATCTTCAATGGAAACATTTTAGTGTATCATACATTTTCTGAACTGAATGGCTTAAATCTAAATTTCACTGTCTCTTTTCTGGTAAGTATCCTGAGTAAAGTACAGATTGACAATGATTTCCCAATTACGCATCAATTACGATGTATGATTTTTTTTCTTTCGAAAAATTGGCGAATCATTTCGCATCAGGAACTTTCGAATCATTAAATTATGATTGAAAACAATGTAGAAATCCATATATATAACAGCAGTAGAAAATCTAGCATTCGGTTGTTGTTTTTGTTGGGATTAAGACCGATTAACTCCACTGAGGTCCTACGCATATAGATGGAATGCGCTCCGTGGGGGGTCTTTCTAAGAGGTCCTAACGCGTCTGCTAGTTCCATGGAAAACTCCGAGCGGCTAGGCCGATGAGCGCAAACTGGGATCAAAACAGGCACCTCTCGTCATTTAGCAATCGCATTCACATTGATGCTCAGGATATGATAGCTTCATCTACGTGAAGACATGAAAACTGGGATGTTGATCTTCTGTCATTTTTAACATATTAAAGATCATTAGACAGACACATACAGCTTTCCCCCTAGTTTTAAACGTGGAATGCGAATCATCGCAACTTCTTTCATTTTCATTTGCATACTAACAATCTTCTTATGTTTTAAAATCTTTACATACAGAAGTCTGATTATCTTATATTTCGGAGCACTTACTGTAGAATAAATTTATCCCTTGCTCTCTTGTATCAAGCTATAATTTTCAAGCAACTCAATTTTTAATTCAGAGAATCTTTTGTCGAATACGTCATAGCCTATGTTATAGTATTATTATTTCAGTAACTTTGCATCAGCTGTGACTGAAACAAACCAGGCTATCCAAACGTGTCTATTTTCTATTTTTTTTTTTGTTTAAAAATGTAATCTGAACAAGTTTTTAAAAATTTTGGATGCAATATGTTAGTATATAAAATCAGATAATTTTTTTATTAAAAAACTTCTAACTTTAAACTTTATCAAATCTAACTTCATATTTCATCAAAAATTATTCTAAATTTTTATTCAAACCCTGATCTCTTATGCAGATATGAACTCTGTATTGGAATATCTTTATTGAAAATGCCCTAAAATATATATATTTTTTTGTTTGTTTATTTGAAATTGTTATGTCCTGAAAACTATATTTCTCTGAAAATACCACCGTGACATAGGAAAATATTTAATTACTTTTTGTAATTATGTTAAATTAAATCTTGATTTTTCTGCCTTTTATTATTATTATTATTATTATTATTATTTTATTCCAGAATGAACTAGAAAACAATTTTTTGAGTACAACTTCCTGTATTAATTCATTTAATCAATGGTTAAAAAAATTATTCAGTATTAATAAAATTAATCAGGCAATACAGTAAGCTGCACTTCAAAATATGTTTTGCAAATTCATTTCAGAAATATTAAACTGCGAAAAAAATCGAAAATTTTCATACACATTGACATTTTTAACTGGTATATAGGCTCATAATTTAGCATTCTTATACCACTTTCGTACAAATAGAAAACAAACGAGCAATATTCACTACTAGTTAATAATATTTGAAGGAAATATAGATGCAGTAATTTTAAATTCGATAAAGGTTTGATCTAGTCTTTTTACAATAAGTAACATTGAAATTATTACATATTCTACTTATACTTAGGATTATTTATTCCATAGGTTTTTTTTATTATTATTATTTAGGTTTACAAATTACTTCTTAAAAATGGGAAGGTTTTTTTATCTATATTTAATTCATAAAAATAATGTTGTATCAATATAAATATAGTATTTTTTATTATTATTATTATTTCATGTATATTATTCAACAATAACATTCATCAACGGAGATATAGATATCGCCGGTATGTAGTTCTTTATCCCTGGTAAAAAATAAAAGTTCTTTTAAAATATCGGTTATTTTAAATAATTGTTGTAAAATATCTTTCTAGTATTAAATAAAAACGTAAACAACATATTCATTTTTTTTTAATGCATTTTCGTTCAATTTTTATATTATTGCTTTGGCACTAAGTTTAATTTTTCAATTAAATTTTAATCCTCTATTAAATTGTTAAGTATATTTTAGGAATTTATTATAGCAATCGGATAAATATGGCTTTAAATTATTCCAAAAATGTGCAATGAGTTGACTAATTGATAAGTATTTTGTTCTAATAACTTTCAAAATTGTGAAAAGTTATTAAAATACTTAAATTAAAGGCTATATATAATCTTAAATATCATTTAATCATTTTAACCGATAATAAAGATATTATAAAATTAAACTGATTTTCTCAATCATCTATTGATAAAAATTTATCTATTTAATTCTTCTATATACTTTATATCATATTACTTTATCAAATATGATTATGTAGATTTACTTTCTTTCTGTCTGTTAAGATCTGGCTTTCATTATTTATTTAAATAATAAATTAACTTAAGCATTCCTATCTTCTATATTGTTTGTGCATCTTCAAAGTTCAAATCTAGAATGCTTAATTCCTCACTTAGCTTGGCGTGCAGAGTTACAACCTTTATAATTTCATAAGGATTAAAATATATTTTAGAACTGGAGAAAATTTAGTAAATATTTATGCTGACTTTAATTCAAAATTTCCGAATCTTGTTAGAATATAAAATAGAACAGTATCGAACGTATTTATTAACAGCATTTTCTAATAAAATCCATCTAGATAGTTTGATATGTTCTAGAAGTACTAGCAGTCTATAGAGTGTGGTAGTAGAAAGGAAGAATTTCTACAGGCTCGGCAATTTGAAGCCTGCGTTTAAAACTTAATTACTTTGTACCACGAGATCTTTCAAAATGCTTGAAAACATTTTAAAAGGGGAAAACTGTCACGCACATGTTATTCAACTACGAAATGTGTCTTCAGTTTAGAAGAATTGGAAGTAGCTAGCTATTTGAAAACTGAACCCTGATGTAGTAATTCGCAACTTTAAATGCACGAACTTATCTTACAAGTGTGAATACTTGGAACTTCTCTGAAAATGTTCTAAGAAGATTTCGGTAAACGTGCTTAAGTTAATTAGAAATAGAATATCTTTTAAATAAATTATATGCATATGAGTTTTGATAAATCTTTTCTCTTGCTTTATAAAACATTTTAGTAACATTGAAATATTTACTGCATTTAAACAATATTCTAGTTTTCATAAAGTCAGATTTATTATGCATATTCTTGACTTGCAAAAATTAAAAAATATATAAAATCAGATCAAACTGAAGCACACTAATTATATATTTTAAATGTTAAACTTTTCTAAAAGTTAAAATATTAATTAGAAAATTAAAATTCCATAATTCTTTAACTAACACTGCTAAATAAAGGGCTGAATAAAGTAAAAAAAGGAAGTGATAAATGTATAATAATAATTTATTATATATATATATATATATTAATTCGACAATAATACTTAAAAACATATTAAATATCTCGTAGTACAGAAAAAGTAACGTGGAAAACATTATCTTATCCAAACACCATTTTTTATGCAACAACTTTTTATATGTTTAAATAATTGTGTTTCTGACGAGATATTCTACTTTTATACTAAAAAGTGAAGCAATCAGACACTAGTTTTATGCTTGTTGATAGATATATATGTCTCGTTCTTATCATTTTTTGCTGACAATAACATACTTATGCTTCACAAAATTCCTAAAATTCGGTTTGTAGCATGCAAAATGAGAGATTACAAAATGTGACTCCGCACAATGTAATTGAATCTTAAACATACATTAAAGTTTTCTATATCCTCTTATGTATTAATATTATAACTAGTTAATACCCTTCAAAATTTGACGGATCATGTGCAACTAAAATTTTTCATGGCATAAACTTTAAAACACCCTTGCTTTAAAATTTCGCATTGCTCTTAACCGGTTTAAATCGCCCTATTTTAATCAATTATCTTTTGGTTGGATGGATGAGGGATACATTTCATTAAATTTCAATATACAAATTTAATCATACTCCACATAATAAAAATAAAATCCCAAGGTTTTTCCTAATTTTACTCTAAATATGACAAAAGAATGTTAGGAGTAATTAAAAGACAGGCAGAATTTATATAAATTATCGGAAGAATCAATATTTCTTAATGAGATTGTATCAATATTTGTGATAATACTTATGAAAGCATCAAGCATGTAAATTAATCCCACAATAGAATTCCTCCCTGTCACACCAAATCGACTAATAATTTATAGAACTGAACTCGTTTTATGTTAATTGTGAAATTTATTCGTTGCTTTTTCGGCAAAATGAATGAATACAAAGATTTACTACCAGATTGTAATTATTAGGTTGATTTCTTTAGAAATTGACCTATTGCAATCACTTCGTTTATCTATATCTATCAATAAAGAAAATTTTGTCATCACAATAACTTCCGAAATAATACTCCAAATCGAACCGAATTCGGAAAACGATTTTATCTCATAAATATCTTAGATGAGTTCGTTAACCAAGTTTCTCCGACTGTTTGTTTCCAAGTGGCGACCACTTGAAAATTTAAAATCCACATTGTAAAAAGCGTATTTAAAGCCGGATTTGTTAGAATTTTGGTGTAAATATAGACCCCATAAGGGTCTCAATGAAGTTTATTAATGAACTTTATTCGCCATTTTTAACAAAGTGGCGGATATCTTAAGTTAAGCAGGGCCACTTGAAATCAGGATACCACATGAAAATATAAAATCATGATAACTTCCGAAATAGTACTCCGAATCGAACCAAATTTGGACAGTGAACTTATCTTATAAATATCTTGGATCAGTTTTTTAACCAAGTTGCTCCGCCATTTTGTGTTTAAGTGGAGACAACTTGCAAATATCAAATTCACATAGTAAAAAGCGTATTCCAAATTTCTTTGAATTTTGATATTTACCATATAAGATATATCCATATAAGTTTCTCAATAAAGTTTATTAATGGACTTTATCTGCCATTTTTAACAAAGTGACGGATATCTTAAGTTAAGCGGGGCCACTTTAAATCAGGATACCACTTGAAAATTTACAATTACGATAACTTCCGAAATAATACTCCAAATCTAACCAAATTTGGACAGTGAACTTATATCTTGGATGAGTTTGCAAATCATGTTGTGCCGCCATTTGGTTTTCAAGTGGAGGCCACTTTAAAATTTCAAATTCACACTGTAAAAAGCGTATTTAAGACTAGATTTGGCTCTCAACAAAGTTTATTAATGAATTTTATGCGCCATTCTTAACAAAGTGCGGATATTATAAACTAAGTGAGACAACTTGAAATTTGGCTACTACTTTAAAATTTAAAAAATTGATAACTTTTTAAATTCTGATTCAATTCGAACCAAAGTCGGACAGTGATATTATCATATTATTATCTTGGATGAGTTCACTGGGTAACTTGTTCCGACATCTTGTTTCCAAGTTACGGCCACTTGAAATCACGCTGCCACTTGAAAATATGCCATTACGATAACTTTTAAAATAACAAACAAAAGTTGAATCGTGAACTTATGGTTCAAATATCTTGGATAAGTCCACTTTGTGACTTGATCCGCAATTTTAATTCCACGTGGGGGCCACTTGAAAATTTGTCATTATGATAACTTTTCTAATACTGAATCAATTCGCATCAAATTTAGGCACTGGATTTATCACTGAAATATCTCAGATAAGTTTGCCAGGCATCTCACTCCGCTTTTTTTTTTCTAAGTGGTGTACACTTGATATCAGTGTGCCATTTGAAAATTTCTTATCGCAATAATTTTTGAAATACTACTTTAATATGAACTAAAGCAGGACAATGAACTTATCATACACAATTGGATGATTTCGCTGGGCAAGCTGTTTCGCCATTTTGTTTCCAAGTCGCAGTCACTTAGACTGCCACTTGAAAATTTGCCACAACAACAACTTTTGAAACGCTGCATTGATTCTAACCAAAGTTGGATAGTAAACCTATGCTTCCAATATCTTGGATGAGTTTACTGGGCAACTTACCCCATTATATTGTTTCCAAGTGGCGGCCACTTAAAAATTTGTTATCATGGTAACTTTTGAAATGCATTTAAGTGCATTTTATGTATAAAATAATAGTTTTGATTCTGATTTTTCCTTCCCATATTTGTAAAACCACTTGGACATAATCCAAAATATTAATTCATTGTATTCTAAAAATAAATTGAAAATCGGAATGAAGTTAAAATTTGCTTTACTGGAATAGTATTATAACACTTTATTCTATCAAAATAGTATATTTCAATAAATGTACACTGTTAAAAATAAATAAATAAATAAATAAATAAGAATGAATTTAATACTTTAGCAAATTAATTTGCTCATTAAAATTTTAATGATAAATTATACTATGTAAATTTTTACTCGTATAAAATATCAATAAGTTATCTGTTTAATGTTATTTTTTTAAAATTATTTTTAATGTAATATAGTATCGAAATGAAGTATCAGAGACTATAATAATTAGAGTAAAAAATAAATAAAATAAAATAAAACCTCCTTTGATTTTAAATATATATCTCCATCATATCTAAACAAAGTTTTCAACTGATAAATGTTAACTTTTAAAGAACAATAAACTCTGACAATTTGTTAATTTAAAAAGTTTTTTTTTTCTGTTTTAAGAAATAGAAAAAAATAATTTTAGGAATATGGTATAATATATTTACATTTCAACAGATGGCGCCACATCCTGTGTAAAGAAATTTTCGATAAAAATGCATACGACGGTAACCGATACGTATTCGAGAATTGCTTTATTTTTAATATACTTCCTTGGAAAGTATAAATCAATGAATTAATCGTGTGAATTATATTATGATAGGGCTTTAATTAGGCGCCTGTCATAGGCATATGAAATATTAATGTCGTCTGTTCGATCTATCACAGGTATTCGTATTGCACTGCATAAGGAGAAAGGAATATTCTCGTTCCGAATTGGTGAAAAATTTTGCCCAGATCGTATGATTTTGGTCTTACAGAAAATGCTTTGTATTTTAATATTATTTGATATTATAATTATTAAATTATACTTCATGTAAAATATTTAGTTTAATTTTGTGAAATCGAACGAATCTATTACAATCAGTTGGGCAAAAATTATCACGCAACACTAAAAAATAAATAAATAAATAAATAAAATTTTAATATTTTTTGTTATATTACTTATCTTCTGTTAGTTTTAGTTAGTTTTGTTTTCTTCTCTTATTTTAATATTTTCTGTTATCTAAGTTAAGTCTTAGCTAATATCTTTTTTAATTAATGTCTCAATAATTTTTTTATTGTTCATAGAAATATATATATATATATATATATATATATATATATATATATATTATTCTGAATAAAAGAATTAAAATCCATTTGCGAAATGAAGAGAAAAAAAAATCATATAATTTTACAATGAAATAAAAGAAGAGTACTTGTGAGGATAAGCATCATTAAATGAACCAAAAGACGAATAAGATAGAAAGATAGAAATTTTTTTCATATATTAATTCCCTTAATGGTGGTGACAAAATAAATAAAGAATGTTTACCAAAAAATCCGGTGGTCTTTTTCGTGGTTTAGCTATATAAAAGAATGTTTTTTTTTTTTTCATTTTTTTCGGTTTTATCTCTCAATCTCCATTTTATGATTTATTGAGTTACATGATTTAATAAATTTTATAAAATTTCTCTTAATCATGACATGCAAAGTAAAAAAAGAAAACGTGTGCAATGGATTTCAAAATATTTAGTATCAGAGGGATGAAATATTCTTTTATTTTATTTTATTTATTTATTTTAATTTATTTATTTTCGCATTTAAACTCCTGCAAAATTTAGGAGAATGAAAAAGACAATAACAAGTGGGAGAACATTAATAAATTATGTGTCTTCCTTATTTTATACCTTGTCTATAGGCTTAGAACAGAGGTTAAAATATCATTGATTCTTTCTTTTTCACTCAAATTTAAAGACCAAGATCCCTATGTTAATCTATGTAAATGGTGAAGTTATTTTTTTGTCCATTAAGCAAAAACGTAATGGATTAGCTTTGCTAAAATTTGTAGAATTTGGAAATTTTGTGCGATTCTAGACATATAAACACACGCTCCATTTCCATGTTTGTTTAACCGAGTTTAATCATTTATCTTATATTTATGTGTTATTAGTTAATGATTATTGAGTCAAAATTGAAAATTCTGTTCTAGCTCATCTGGATTTGGAACTAACGCTCTGAATTTACTATCTGGTTGTAATTTGCATATAATGAAAAATTTTAAAACTATATGGGACATTTGTAAATCTGTGTAGTTGGTTCGTAAATGGATGTAAAGCCCTGGTTTTTGAGAACAGAAAATGTAAATGACAATGTTTTTAGCGTCAAAGCCTTTTTTTTTTTTTCTGCATGTGTTGCGAATCTCTGTTCTGTGGTTTAACGACAGCGCTGATGTCAAAGGAAGACTGATTTGAGCACCAAAGTGGTAAAACGTCAATCAGTAATACAGGGTTTGTTCCGCTGATTGCCTGAAATCAATAACAATAAATGTTGATGCCTTATTGTCTTTTTCTTTTTAAACAACATATGCGCTTTTTTCCCGCGTCGAGTACCGTCGATGAGTCATAAACATGAGCTTTATGTAGTCATTCCTCGTATATTAAGGTTAAGGTTGATGTTGGGTGGGTTTAATGTCGCGCTAGAGCTACGCAGCTACGCGGAGAGCAATCCATAATGGTCTGGAATTCATTCCTAGGAGTGATCCGGAGATATGCCATCACAATTATCCTCCGATGCTTCCCGCATAGGAAAGTAAGTTTTTTTTCCTTCCTTTTCCAGGCAGATTGATTGCGTTTAACCGAATTAAGTCTTTTTTAAAGTAGACGTTGAATAATAAGAAAGCACCACAGTAATGGTGTTATAAAGTAATAAGTTTATACCCGCAACAATTGTTACGGGTCGAAAGAAAACACGACCATTCGTAAGGCGAACGAAGTAGGCAAGAATGCTGCAATCAAAGAGGCAATTGTTGCGAGTTTATTGAATTTTATGGCGTTTATTGCAAGTTTTGTACTTAGACGTTGAATACCTATTCCAGGTGGTCTTTTACAAAATTCTATAGAGTCAATTATTTAACAGGTCAACAAATATTCAATTTTAATATTAATAATAATAATTAAAAAAAAAAAATACATTTTAAAAGAACACACGAATCCTTATATTTATCATCATATCTACTTTGCCTGAGAAACAGCATATCCTTCGCACATAATCGACAATATACGAATGGAGTAGTGATAATGTACATGTCTTTTATTACTTATTTTTTTTCATTACATTTGAAAATATATTGTAAAAGTTTCATAGTATTAGATGAAATATCAAATGAAATAGTTATCAAATAATTATTTAAATTTATTAATTAATTAAATTTAATTTAGATTCTCATACACTGTATACCAATAAGTATTTGGGCACTTTCGAATTTAAACGTTTTCTTAAATATCTAGAAAGCAAAAGTTGTATCCTGAAGACAAAAATGAGACCTGTAAAAAATTAAACAAAAATAAAACATTTGTGGATCACCATGTAAAAAATAATGTGTTAAATGCATTTTGATTGAAGCATTTGATTATGAAAAGTTTTCTCTTTATTTGTATAAATTTGTATGAGGCTACCACATATATTCATAAATTAAAATAAATAAAAAATAAATTAAATAAATTAAAAATCCACTACTTTTAATTATAACACGTAGGTTATTAGACACTGCGCAAAGTCATTTTTTAGGAAATTTGTCATACTACATTAGACAGAGCATACTGAAATCTGAATGCAAAAAAAAAAAAAAAAATAAATATATTACGAAATACGAGCATTTTTACTAAATAATTTTTAGCTACGCCTGCGTTAGCTTTTAAAAAATTTCATTTGCAATATTTAATAGCCGAAAATATTGAGCAATTTATATGAAATTTCAAACAAATATCTTCTAAATTCAAAAAGTTATGAGAGATAAAATGAACAGAGTTTCAGTTCTCTAAAAAAGGAAGATGATAGGAGTGTTTATGAATATTTATTTACAATCAGAGAACACTCTATCACCATTGGGCATTGATTGAATCAAAATAGAAATATGAGTAAAACCCCTTATAGTTTAGCTTTTATTTTGAGAGAACTGAATTTCTATTCATTCTATCTTTCATAACTTTTTGAATTTTCCTGATATTTGTTTGGGGTTTTCACATAAGTTGATCAGTACTTTTGGCTATTAAGTTATGCAAATGAATTTTTTTTTTTTTTAAGCTAGCGTGCGTGTAGTTAAACAAAATTAGTGAAAATGCTCATATTTTGTAAGATATTTAACATTTTTGCATTCTGACTGCAGTATACTGTGTCTAATGAAGTGTGCCAAACTTTCTAAAAATGTCGTTGCACTGGGTCTAACACCCTACATATTATAATTGAAAAAGTCGCAGCTTATTTTTTTTTTCAATTTTTTAAAGAAACCACTATATTTCCATGAATATATGTGGTAGCCTCATAAACATTTATACAAATAATTTGAAGGATCTTCATGATCGCATGCTACATCTAAAACACATTTCAAGCGTTACTTTTCACAGGGTGATCCAAAATATATTTTTCTTTTTTCTTCTTAATTTTTTACTGATCCTTTTTTCCTTTTCAGGACACAATTTTTGCTGAAATATATGTGGACTAACATATTCTTTACACTGACGAAGTTTCAAGATGATTATTACAGAATTTTTCTAGATACTTGACAAAACGTCTATATTAGAAAGTGTCCAAATGCTTATCAGTAGATAGTGTAGTATCATAAAATATTTTGAAGAAAAATTTCTCCCATTATCTTTTAATATTTTAGAAATCTTTATTTAAAAATAGTTCATGAAATAAAAAAGAAAAAGTAATACAATTCATTAAATAATATCATGGGTCTAGTATTTATTTCTAAGAATGTGTTTAATAGATGAATTTTAGTGCCGCTTTTTTCAGAAGAAAAGGAAAACAAACCTTCCTTTTTATTTCCGCCATTGATTTATTTTTTGGTTTAAGGTTAAAACATTTTTCTTTTTCCCATATTTATCACATAAAAATTTATACTCATATTTTAGGCTAGACACTATATAAATCTAAAAGTATATCTAAAAGACTTCAATTTTGTGCTATATATTGTCCTTAAGTCTTCAGTGGAATGGTTTACTTAGAAAAAAAATCATGAAAGAAGAAAATGTTTGTAATCATCATCTGTTAAAAGTGCGTGGTAATTTTAAAATGATCAAACTTGTTTGCTTTTAAATCTTGTCTACTTAAAAGGTGCATAACCTATATAATTTTTTTATTATTATTTAAAGACTACTTATCTTTTGCATTTATTTTTAATTAGATATATTTGTATTTTAATATATCTAAATTTTATCATTTTTAAATCGTACAAAAACGCATAATTTAATTCAGTGCAATATAACACTTACAGAAATGATGAGAGCTTTCTAAGACATTCTGAATCACTAATCAAATAACATGATAGCGGAGATAAATAGAAGAATGAAAGAGTTGTTTTGCATTAAAAACAATAAAACTCCGAGAAGGAGATTTTAAAATTAGCTACAAATGTAGTCCACAGGAATAACTACAATCTTTAGAATGTCCTGGGTGGTGTAGTGTTCAGGTTAATGTCAATTGACTATGTGAGAGTCCTGAACGTAGGTAGAGGGCCTTCCGTGCTACAGTCTTTCAAAAGGGAGTCTTAGCTGCTGATTACGCGAGTTTTGAAGAAGAACACGTAAAAATCCAAATATTTACACTGACAAGCTTGACCTATGTTTTAACTGGCACCTCCTGTCTACGAGCTCTGAGCTCAAAACCTCTCGGATACTCCTGATTACTACAGAAAGTCCTGTAAACATAAAGAGTGCATTAAGTATTGTACAGTTGACACGAGAAATAAGTTTAGCATACATAAAGAAATGGATGAATTGTGGTGAGTCGCATTCCTTATGCCAAATTTCGAGAAAATGTAGCAGTATCAGTGCATGAATTTTTTTGTAATAACCTACGGATGGATTTTTAATCAGTTTATGCAAACTCGCATGTGAAGTCTATGCAGTATGAAAGACAGTGCTTTTCACCATAAGCTGTCTTTCAAGTTTTTAGTTCTACAAATTTAGGTTTATTATGACTGGCATACTCAGAATTATGTGAAAAAGGTGAAAATTTATGCAGTTAAAATAAAAATCGCTCATATATGTATATAAATAGAGAGAGAGAGAGAGAGAGAGAGAGAGGTAGGTTTTTTTTTCTTTAGAGGGGTAATTAAATATTTTATACCGTTTTTTATAGTTGTCAAAAACATAATTCACAAATCTTTAGCTTTAGAAGCATATTTCAAGTAAAATAAAGTTTGGGTGTTGCTTACAGCATCTTAAAAAAATCTTGTAAAGCATTAATTAATGTAATAGTAATAAATAAATAAATAAATAAAATTCATATGGTGCGGGGTAAGGCCGATTCAATGCACAGGGACTATAGGGTTAGGTGAAATTTCCTCCATGGGAAGTCTTTTTAAGGAACCTTAGCCTGTATTCACGCAAGTTTTGGCGAAAACTGCGAAAGGCTTGTCTGATGATCGTGGCATGTATTTGAATTCAACAGCTCTCTTTTATACCTTCTTCGAGAGCGGAACCATTCGGTCACTAGTGATACATTTTTATACAGTTTTTATATTCACAATAACGTTTGTGTATGTGCGATCAATAATAAAAACTTCGGTTGTTTTTAAATGATTGAAAAATATACTGCATTCTCCGATGAATTTTTGAAGTAAAAGCATGAAATTCATGAATACTGGACATGATTATTTGTTTAATATTTTGACTAATCGTCATTTTTTGTGTTAAATTTCCTAATCAAGACAATGATTAGTAATGATATAAGTATCGATATAAACAACTATCATTCTTAATACAATTGAAAGACTTGAGATATTCTAATTGAAAATATAAAGTAATTGACTTTAATTTAATATATAACGGCAATTAAATTAAGCTTAAAATTGAGATTTTACACTAATCGATTGAGCAGATACTTTTAACGTAAATATATTACTTAAATCTAAGATCACATATTAATATGGCTGACCCTATCCTAATATACATACGAAAGGTTTGAAAATATTTTAATTATATGAAAACATAAAAATATGATTTTTAAAGTTCAAAATGTATTTTCAGTTCGATATATTCCTTTAAAGATTTTCTTCTTGTAGTATTATGTTATTATTTACGAAATATTCATTGTTTTTAAAAAAAAAAATATTTCATGTTTGTTTATAAAAAAGTAATGAAAAAATAAGGAAAGTTCTTTCAAAAATGATTGTTTTTTAATTATTTGTTTATTTATTTTAAGTTGTTTTAGTAAATGATTCGATTATTTTATTTATATTCTTTGACTTTTTCTAAACTATTCCTAAAGATCTATTCCATAGCTTTATAATAATAATAATAATAATAATAATAATAATAATAACAGTTATTTCAAGCCATTGAAAATTGCTGCCTAATCAGAGCACTAAAATACATTCATACATTTACATTTATAAGATGGTGACAAATTTGTTATCTAAATATTACATATTATACAATTCATTTATTCATACATTGATACGTAACATTTTAAATAAATAAAATTTTACAACTTGAAAAGCCGTTTTAAATATCATGAAATATATATTCTGTCTTGCAATTAATACCCTAAATTACATATAAAATTTCCTGCGTTTTCTTAAATATTTATATATTCCCTTTTCGTTACGTATGTTTCGCACATATGCACTTATTTCCCATAACAACAGGTGCAATTTTCTTTATCAGTTTTGCATACCCTTGTTAAAGTTACAAAACTTTTAGCTGATCCAGAATAATCTGTTACGTTTTTTATTTATTTATTTATTTTATTTATTTATTTATTTATTTGAGATTACAGATTTTTATTAGTCGGCTTCTTTTATCTTGAATCGAAAAATAACTTTGATTTTTGTTGAAGCGCCAAGTTGTTGTAGAACTCTGCCTCGAATTAGAAGAAAAAATTTTCTTCATCTGCTAATTTGTACACTCTCTGTTGGTAAAATTATTTTCTTAGTTCTTAATTGTTAAAATTGATTTTTTTTTCATGGAAGCCGTTTCTAAAATTATACGCCTACATTCGTCACAGAATTGCAACAAAGTTTTCTCTTAGATTTTAAATGTAACTAGGATAGCAAAGTAATGCCATTTTTTTTTTTTTTTTTTTTTTTTTTTTTTTTTTTTTATCAGCGATCTGATCACACTTCATTATTATACAGTCAGCAGCAAAAGTATCCGAGCATTAGCCAATAATTCCGTTATCAAAAAAGTATATTTAAAACTGTTCTGTTAAATAAATCCTTGTCAATCGTGTTCTTAGACTGACTAAGAACAGGATTCGACAAGGATTTATATAACAAAGCAGTATTAAGTATACTTTTTTAGACAGGGATTATTGCTGGTGCTCGGACACTTTTGATGCTGACTGTATAACCGCTAAAGACGCGCTGTAATCCTGACTCCCACTCCCATTTTATTTTCATTCTTTTTTTCTTTACTTAGTCATTTGTTATTTGTTCATATGTTCCATTATGTTAATTTCTTTTATTCCATTACGTTATATCGGGTGTAGTAAAAACTTGTAAAGCGATTTTTGTGTGACGTCTACTGCAAAATATCATGTCAATCAGTATACTGTGTCTGTATCATGTGGTAGGAACTACTCAGAGTAATAAATCCAAAGCAGAAGTTGAGAGAAAAGTAAAAATTAATTTAATACACCAAAGGTGAAGGATATTATATAATAAACTCTTTTATTCGACGCTTCATTCTTTACAAATTTCATCAAAAGAAAAGTACTGCAAAACCCGCCAAACAATCTGTGCTGCTCTTGGAGAGGGAATCACATACGAGTTTCTAGGATTTAAAGATAGAGATTTTGATGTTATCTATAGAGAACTTCGCGCCTAGACATGAGAATTTCCAAGCACTACTCGATGAAGATGAATTTCTAACGAAACAAAAGAACTTGTTGAACAATTTGGCGTAACACAAAAATGCCTCCTAGTCATTTACATGTAATGGGCTTTATTTGAAAGGCCACATTCATTAAGCCAGAGGAGAAAGGTTGAGCATGTCTTGAAGTTCCTGAATCCACTCAACAAGCATCACAGAAAGTCTGTTTTGCAGAAAATCGTGACGGAAGAGGAAAATAGTTTTTCCAAACATGACAATCCGAAATGCAAAGAATCTTAGACGAATCCCGGTAAAGCATTAAAATCTACTCCGAAACGAGAGAGCCATTTACTGCAAAAAACTTTTCCTATATATCTAGTGAGATATGAATAGTGTGCTCTGCTACGAACTGTTGGAGCCCAGTGTAAGTGCTTAATGCTATGAATAATAATTTCTGTGATTGAACATGTAAATATGTATAAAAGTTTACTGTCAAAAATTTGTACCACGTAATAATTGGTCATTATAACGCAATGCATCCTGTTGTGAAACCATTTTAGGACACGTTAGTAACACTTTTCTCAGAAATTTTGAAACACTCGATATAACACATTCGGAACATTATTATTTGTTTTGGTCGATGTACGCTGCCTCGACTTCAGTGCATTTCGGATATTGAACGAAGTAAAAAAAAAAATGCATTGATGGTTTCATTGCGTCAAAAGACGAACCGTTCCATATTACTGGCATTAGTCAACTGCCCGGTTAATAGTGGAAAGTATTAGGTAATGATGGAGAATATTTTGGTTAATAGAGGTACAGTCGACAACAAAAGTGTCCGAACACTAGCAAAAATTCCTATATAAAAAAAGTACACTTCATACGGTTTTGTCAAAAATATCCTTATCGAATCATGTTTTTACACTGACTAAGAACAGGATTCGACAAGGATTTATTTAACAAAACCGTATGAAGTGTACTTTTTTTACATAGGAATTTTTACTAGTGTTTGGGCACTTTTGTTACCGACTGTACTATTTTCAGGTATTAACCCTACAAGGCTCAATTTTTTTTTAGTGCGCAACAAAAATATATAGGTTGTAATTAGTGATCAGAAGATAGGGAAAACTTATAAAAATAAAAATAAAACCATATTTTACGAAAAAATCAACTTTTTAGCTCAACGTACCGTATGTGGAACATACATAAAAATATGATTTACTAATACGTTTACTATTGTAATATAAAACAAACAAGTTACCTCTGCAAAATATACACTTCGTTGTAACACACAGTATTTTTTTTTCGAGTCAAAACTGTCCAATAACTATTCTTTTTTTTATTTTTGATTTCAGACAAACGACTAACGTATCACTTTCATTCAAATTTCACACTGAGTGCACTATAACAAAAACACGAACGACATCTTTAGGTAAATATTCGTATTACTACATTGCTAAATGTCAGTAGCTTCTATCAAGATGTCAAGAGATGTCGCTACTAATAGTTTTGTAGCTATAGGAACGAATAAAGTCGGTGTTCCATATATGGAACTAGGTGCCTTGTAGGGTTAAATACATATTCATTTCTCTGAAGCACATTTTAAAGCTTATTACTACGCCCAATATAAAACATATTCTTGTAATCCAAATCTGGTTTCCAACATACGTCTATTTATGGTTTATATTTTCTAGTACTTAAAATTTTACAGCATCTTAAAACTGCCCAACAAAATCAGAAATAACTTAATTTTAAGTGCATATGTTTTATGATAAAACATAGAATATGTTAACAGTTTACAACATTGCTTTTGTAATTGTTATAGCTTAAAAAAAAATTAATTAGAAAAATAACCCCAATCATTTACTGCAGAAACAGAGAATCCTTCAAAAATCTATAATTAAAAAAGTTTATTTTAATTATTTTGTCTCTACATTTTTTTAAATCTTCATACGAATAACAATAAACATAATTTTCCAATCTACATTGCAACAAGTGATTATAAGAAATAACATGCTTCAATGTGATAAAATTGTTAAATAGAACGAGATAAAAAATAAATCATAGTACAATGTTGTTTTTACATATTCTGAAAAGTAAACATTTTCAATTTGTTTATTCTGAACGTCATCTAATGATATTTTCATCCTAAAATCAACACTCAAAGTAGAAAAGAGAAAGAAAAAATACATTTTTAACATTTGAAAAATAAACTGAATAGCTGGGGTAGCTGCGATATATTTATTTATTCGAATCTTTATTTATACAGTAACAAATAAAAACATTTCATTTATTATTATTTCAGAGAAAACTTTATTTGCATTTAAGGCAGTGTTTTTGTTTTTAAATTTTACTTATTTTTTCTTTTGTTTCATTGTAATTTCAGCAAAGGTTTGTAATTTTTGTAAAGAAAACTTCCTGATATACCAAAACTAATTTTATTCTGAAAAATATTTGATTTTGCTGTCTTTTTTTTTTTTTTTTTTTTTTTCTGAAAAAATTTTACTTTCTCTATTGAAAGTTAAAATGACAGGAAAAAATAATTTAAAATTTACAATAACAAATTGTCAAATATGAATCATGAGCGTGATATTTTTCACAAAAAGTACCAGCTAGAAAAAAAGAATATATTTTCATACCTCCAGACGTATAAAAACTTACTCAATGTCTCCGTTTCGCCAGTTTTATTAAAAGCTGGGTGAGATTTAAAACTCCGATTACTCTTCACATGTGATATCCAAAATGAGAAAAGTAATAATATCTGTGGAAAAGAGATGGAACGTTTTAACAACAGAAAACTGGTGAATCCTCTTACATCCAGCAGCCTAGCTAGCTGAATAAGAAAAGAATTCGATTTATCTTCTAAAACTTTTACTTTCTTAAATCTATCCAATATTTATCTCTCTCAACTTCACTGATCAATGGCATTTTTTAATTTTTTTTTTTCCTTTTTCAAAATGCAGTGAAGGAAAGTTAGATACATTGACTAAATTTATAAAAATATTAAAATTTCAGAGTTCAATAATTTGTATCGCTGCATTTACGAGAATATATAATGAAAGCCAAGGCAAATACTGCTTTTATTTTTCCATTGCATTTGCGCCAGAAAAATAGAAATGAAATTTTGACGTATAACTTTTCTTTTTGTGAAGCAGATGTCGTTTCTAATTCAAAATATATTGCAGAATTGAATGTATTTAAAAGATTTCTAAAAGCATATTCTTTTATTCTTTTTTTTATGCTTGACAAAATGAAATATGTAGAGTTCTTTCTTTTTATTCCTTTATCAAATTAAATTAATTTCAATAAACGCATAACAATCAAATGACTAATTCTAAGAACAGAAATGACTTTTCAATATACTAAAACATAAATTTAGATTGCAAATAAGTTTTACTGTGTTTGTATGAAATTCGTTATAAAAAAGAATATTTTCGTTATTTTATTCCTTTTTTTTCCTTAAGTTTTTGTAATTTTTTATCAGTGTGTGTTAACTCTTGAAGATTATTTTATAAATGTACAAATGTACTTTCTAAGGCAAATACAAATTAATTTCATCTTTCAAACATAAAAAACTGTTTTTTTTTTTAATATAATTTGTGGTAAAATTTTCTGAAAATATCTTTTTGGGTAAAATTTAATTTCTTAAAATTACTCATTAACTTTGATTTTTTTTAATTAATTGTAAATATACAGCAAATGTTTAAACGCTTATTATTATCTACGTTATTAAAGTTTCCAAATAAAGTAATTTTGAAATAATGAAGACTGTTAGTGGTACTTCATACATCCTTCTTAAATAATTATTATATTCTGGGCTGTAAACATATGAAAGGCGTTTGAAATATATATATATATATTTATATATATATATTAACCACAAATCTTTTCAAAAAAAAAAAAAAAAAAAAAAAGAATAACAAAGTACAATCATTCGGCGAGCAATTTTTCTACATGGTCGCCTCTGTCGTGAAAAACATCGATATTTGTAGCATAAAAACAATTTCAAGAAATCATCCTGGTAAAATCTGGTGCTCTCAAAACCTCTTCTTTGTTCCAGAACACTGTAAAATATTTCTATAAAAAATAGAGCATTTTTTTTATTATGAGTGCAACATAGGTTTTACACAACAAAGGTTTTTACAGCTAGTTCTGAAAAAAGCAATTTAAGGCTGGTTAATTCACATTGTGAAGGAAATCGGTAACAGAAATTTCCCAGAAACTTTTAAAGCGTATTACGCGATTGATTAATGTTAGCATCGATCTTAAACTTATTAAAATGTTACAGCGCATTCAGTAGGCAATACTTTTACTAGCACAATGTGTTGTAATCTTCCACAGAAAAATTTTATTGTGAAGTGACGTCCCGATAATGTTGACTTCACTGCTGGAGAAATGACATCAAGTGAAACATCTGACCAAACAAGTTCAGCCTATTAATCCGAACTCTTCCTTCTCAGGCGACATGTGTGTTCTTTTGTGCCCCTTGCAATGTAATAAGACAATAATGCTTGCTTGCTCTTATTTAAAAAAAAAAAAAAAAAAAAAAAAATTGGAGAGAAAAGACAAAAAGAAACTATTCTTCAAGAGCACTGGTCCATTGCATCAACTACTAGATTTCAGTTTGATGATAGCATATCTATAGCACGCCGCATTTATTATCGCAGAAATAAAAAATCAATCAAAATGACGCCTTTGCGTTTCGAGAACGCTGCCAATACAACATTTTTCAGCTTATAGTAACAATATGATTTTTTTTTCATTACCAGTGAATTCCGATGCTTTCCCGTCAGTTGGCTGAGGTCACTTCCAATCCAATGATGCTGTGAAGAACTTGCATGAATTTCTGGCAACTGGTTTTACCAGGAATATTTTTATTTAGTCTTATGATACGAAAAAATTATCAATGCAGTCGGTGATTGTGTGACAAATAGGCAGAAGCTTGTACTTTGCTATGTCAATGTATGTTTATTTTTTGTAATAAAGCTTCCCTGTAAAACAGACGACGAAACTTATTTTAGCAACGCCGAAGATATCTACGTATATTTATTTTTATTTATTTATTTTTTTTTTTTAACTTCGGAATTTCTTAGTTTAAAAGCAATTTTGTATGATTTTGTGGTATAGTTACCCTACACAATGGAGTTGCTTTAAAATATTTTACTGATTTGTCTAAAACATATTGTATTACATAAAAAGCTAATACGTTTGAACTGTGTTTCGATCATGAAAATTGGATATTTTATGTTACAAATTAATCGTTATTTAATACAAACTACCTTTCCATAAATGACCAGACACTTTTGATTTCAGACGTTTTTTAGAATATCGCAAAAAGTACTAGACAAAGACACTCATAAGGATAAGAAATTTCTGCCCTTCTTGTTACAACTAATTTCATGCAGAACAACTTCTGGATACATCTATTGTAATCTGCCACAATTATACAGGGTAGAAATTATTTTATAAAATTAGTGGTAACAATGAATTAAAAAAAATTTCATTCCTCAGAGTGTCGTGGAAAGAGGGTGGAGAGTACGACCCCTGCAATTGTTTGCGATCAAAGCCCGCTTGCGGGGGTGCCGCAAACATCAACGCCTGTTTCTTAAATTCAGATAACGAGTCAGACTCGTCCACCGTAACTTCGCCCAAGTAAGCAGATGACGAGTTTCACTCGTCAAATGTACCCAAAGGGTTAATTTTTTACTGGTTCCATTTTCCCTTTCGGGTCAAAACTTTAGCTGAAATATGTGAGGTATAACATTTGTATAACATGAGATATAACATGAGGTTACAGTACTGAAGTTTCAAGAGGATTTTTCTTTTTTAACTTTTTGAAATATTCTAAAAAACATCTGAAATCGAAAGTGCCCAGTCATTTATGGAAAGGTAAGGGTAAAAAAAAGGTCATAAAGATTTCCCATTTTTTCAATATTATATAATCAACAAATATCAATAAATATTTAAATGTTTTCTAATAATTAGCTTAAGAAAAAGAGAAATGAGGGAAATTGATGTTCTAACTTAAACTATATTACTCACCGTTATTGAAGTTTCTTTACTCTTGTAATCAACACCGTATGTAAAAAAATTAGTGACGATGCTAAATTTTAGTGTAGCCAATTGTATAAAAAATAGATGCTTACGTGTACATACTGTTAGAAAGCTAATACAAAATATGGAAATACATAATATATATATATATATATTAGGGTAGTTCGAAAAAATCGATTTTTTTATTTCTGAATCGCGTTACCTCTCAGAAGTTGTAGTTTGGTATCCTTAGTTAAGGAAAAATAACAAAAAAATTCTAAGTTGACATCTTCAGTTCGCGCATGAGGCTGAAAGTTTGAAAAAATATGTTAAAATTTGAAATTTTCAAAAAATAGTAAAATTAGTTTTTTTGTAATTTTTTATAATGCAACAGCCACAAATTGTCAGTATATAGCGTAGTTTGACCCTAAAAAAATATTTTATAGGTTTTACATTATATCTTTAGTTCACGCATACGCCTTAAATTGGGCTAAAATCTTCTAAAATTTGAAATTTACGTGTTTAATGTACAATAATACATACATGGCATATTTACGTTTCAAAAGTATTTAAAAAATTCTAAATTTGTTGAATATAACCTTTTATTACAGTATTATACGTACAAGTATAGTTACACACACACATTTATATGTATATAATAACATTGCATGTCCTAGCTAATTACAGAATGTTATATAGATTTTACCCATTTTTTGTGTCTTTAAGATTCCTCAGATGTGTTGAGCATTGTTTTAAATGGAGATTTATAGTCAAATAATGGCATAGTTGACCTTCAGAGCAAAGTTGTCCTTATGAAACAATCCCTGTTCTCTTCTCCACTTTAGTACAAGATCTGTTAAGAGCTTTACAATTCTTTCGACACTTTGCGTGTGGCAAAGAAATTTAATTAGCTCGAACTCTGGGAGAACATTAGTATTAATAAGTTCTTCTAGGCTTTGCATTGACACATTGCTCATTATTGGAGGAGGTGTAAGTTTGCACTTGGATCAATCAATAAGTTCAATGTAATTTGAAGCTGCAAAATTGATGGTCGGTGGTTGAAAAGTTTGCACCGATTTCCCTTTTGTCTCTTGTTTTCTTGCTTTTAGCAATCTTCGAAAAGCTAGCTGTCTTACGTGCACTCTCTCATCTAGTACCATTGAAATTAAAAGATTTTCGGGATGACAAAAATACGCATTCCTCTGAATGACAGGATCAATTATTTTACGTACCCTCTCGGGCAGCTGTCAAGTCTTCTGTACTAATTTATACACGTGAACTGCTCCAAACTTTACGGAGGGATGCATTTTAATTCCAAAGCATACTGGAGCGTATATCTTCATAATATAGCTGACCAAAAGTTTAATTTCGTCAGAAAGTTTTGTGGAGTTTGCGCTCCTGCAAACTCCATCTTAACTTAAATACTTAGATTACTAAGAGAACACAAGACTTTAAATAACAATAACTAAAGTTTATTTGAGCAGATTAATGGGAGGGCGGCCTGGTACTAAAGCTTAGCTCAGTCAACGTTTACTTAATCAAAATATATGAATCAACAATTTAAGTAGATAATCTTAAATATCTCACCACAGCAGATAGTCGAAGGTGTAGAGACGGTCACACTCCTACTACGGCTTCACTATGGGACTGAGGATTCCCTTCTAACCCAGCTTGAACCTTCCGAAAACTAGTAGACACTCACCAACACTCAACGCTACTTAACTTCACGCCACTAAATCTCCTCTACTCTGCTTTCGCTATTCACCAAAATAAGAATCATAACATTCGCTATAATATCCTCCAACATCCACTATCGATCCTCCAACATCCACTATACAATCTTCCAACATCCACTATCGATCCTCCAACATCCACACCATCTACTAAAACCATCTCTATTTTTATACTTCTTCCTGCACCCTCCTTTCACTACATTTCAATCCGTACTTTTAAAAATCACTTCTAATTTAACTAATATTCAAAATCTAAGTCTTTTAATGCAGCACCCTGCCGACACAAAACTATCTCGACCTCAACCGTCACCGAGCCACTGGCGACGGAGTGATTTTAACCGTCCCCACTTCCTACTTTGCTGGATCCAGCTTAATTGAAACAACTGTGGTGACGTTCTAACGTCTCAACCTCACAGTTTTACTTCAGAAATATATAGTCTTAAGATCCTATTTGCACAAGTTAACCACCTAGAGCTACTAAGAGGACCAGGATCTTTCACAGCTAGATCTGGCGCACACTCTCCTGTCTTGACTGCTCGATAAATATTAAGTAAATACTGTTGGTCCTTGTTTAAGTCAGTTTTTGTCACATTTATCTCCTCAGTATTAGTCGTTTCAAAATTAGCAACAGAGCGTTTTTCACAGTCAGTCAACTTCTTGCAAATTTATCCTGAGAAACTATGCGCATAAGGTACGCCTAATAAACTGAATAGACGAAATGGTCAAGAATTTCTTATTTACACATTTCTAGATGGTGAAACAATATTCTGAATATTTCGAATATTTAGAATTTTTTGCATTGCGAGAAATTCGCACTTGATTTCCTAGAATTAGGTCATACACCAAGATTATAGTTGTTGAAACCCTCCTCTCCTAGTCTCATTTATTTGCAGAGATTTTTAAATAACTTTGCCCTCGAGAATATAGGCAAATGCTCTAGAATACTAATACGGGCTTCTAGAACTCGCTTTTCAAGGGGACTAGAATTTATAAGGATGACATGGAACTATTTTTTCTAGAGCTACAATTTAGATTCTAGATGTCAGTTACAGAATTTTTCCTCAGTGTGCCTAGACAAGTCGGCAATATAATAAGAATGCGACGGCGCGGCGCGAACTTTGTGCTTGCTGGTCAGTTTCTGTTCGTGTTCATTTTTTGACATTTTTTTTCAAAGTTTAAGCCTCATGCGCGAACAGAATATGTCATCTAAAAGTTATATATATATATATATTTTTTTTGTAGGTTGAAACTACGCTATATACTAACAATTTATGGCTGTTGCATTATTAAAAATTACAAAAAACTAATTTTATTATTTTTTGAAAATTTCAAATTTTAACACATATTTTCAAACTTTCAGCCTCATGCGCGAACTGAAGATGTTAACTTAGAATTTTTTTGTTATTTTTCCCCAACTGAGGATACCAAACTACAACTTTTGAGAGGTAACGCGATTCCGAAATAAAAAAATCGATTTTTTCGAACCACCCTAATATATATATATTTCCAATTTAAAATTTTAATTATCGCATTTATAACAAATAATTTACATTAATATTTGCTACATTCCAAAATATTCATGCGCATTATATTTCAGCTAATACAAAATATAAACGTATATTAATTCATAAAATACATTATGTTTTCTATGAGTTATTTCAACTACTCTAGTTTTATTAAATAATTAAATAATAATAATAATAATCATTTTAAGTTAATGAAAGTTTGTTTATCAATGTTTAATTTTGTATACTTAGTTGACACTATTACTATTTTCGAGTAACGATTTTCTCCTATTCTTGACGTTTTAATTTAATTTTGGTTTAACTATAATTAAAAAAAAAAATTGACTATAAAATAATAGTTTTAATTGTAATATTGAATTAATATTTTTAAATTCGCAAAATATTCCCTAATGTGTTTTTCATTAGCAGTTAATTATTTTTTTTTAATTATTACATCTTTCTCGAACATCAGGATATCTCTCTTAATTCAATACATTTTTGTTCAATGACTGGTTAAAAAAAAAAAAAAAAAGAAGAAAGCATTTATAAAGTTAGTTTTTAATAATGTTTTTTAAATAGAGGATTTAGTCTTGAAATTTAATTTTATAAATAAAATAAAATAAACGCTCTTGTTTACAACTTTATTTTGATTTATGTGCTGCGGTTGTACTTATCGATAAAACAACTACTTTATATACAAATTTCAGAAAACAAGTAACTGTGAGACAATAATTAGTTTTCTATTCGAATCCTCTTTTTAAACATCTGCAAGTGGCGTTTCTCTATTTTGCTCTTTTATTTGCAATAGTAAAAATTATAATTTACACTACTGCTGTCCGTGAACGGACCTAAATATTCTTCCAATAATGCTTACAAATATGACATATTTTTTTACACAATTAAACACTTGAATCTTTAGACACCTGTCACGATTTAACGCTCATTTCTACTGATTATCCTTAAAAATATTGTTAACTGACTTATTCGGTTTCAAAAACAAATAAGATAAATTTATGGTTTGAATTAAATTTCGAAATTATTTTTATTTATTTATTTATTTTAGTGGACTTACTTAAAAAATAATTTTTATTTTATATCAAGGGATTTTTATTTTCGCATTTATGTTGAAGTTTTAAAAGCTTTTACTATAATATTGCATATAATTAGCTTTAAAAGAAAGCTCCCATACTTTATTGAAGTATTTATTTATTTGTAGAAATGCAAGTTACTTGTTTTGTAAGAAATATGCGAATAAACTAAGATTTAACTTCTTTTTATCCCGATTTTCATTGATTAGTTTTTTTTTTTTTTTTTTTTTTTTTTTTTTAATTTTTCGAAAACTTTAGGGGACTGTAGATGATTTTTTTTTTAAGTCATCCTATTATTAATTTAAACACCACTCATTGTTTCAAAAAAATTACAGTGAAAGTTTTTGTTGAAATTTTGTGTAAATATCCCTTCTGTTAATGAAAAATTACAGTAAGTGTCACATTCTTAGAGGGGGTGATCAGAGGGAAATAAAATTATTTTTATATCTGTATGCTACCGATATTAATAAGGATGCTTTCCCATGTGGGGTGCATTATTCTCCCTTAGGGTGCCATCCTTTCAATCCCGGAGCACCTTGAATTAAGGAGGCCATTATTCTAATTTCTGGTGCCATCTTTCACCCTTTAAGGAACCCTGAATTAGGGTGCCATTTTTTCACCTTTTTAAAGGATACTATTTGGCATTCCTTGGAGTGTTACCAGTGTTACCTTTCGCCATGTGTCACTTGTGATTTTAATAGTATATATAATATGTAAGTATGTATGTATCATGTATGCTTCTTTGTGAATTTAATTTATTTCATTCTTCAATTATTTTAAGGAAATTTCCTTTATTTTCGGTGGGGAAGTTATTGTCCTGTTTCTTTTGGTCACTGTGTTACAGGCATTGGTTAAACAGACATTTTAGCTTTATGCACACATAGAAAATCATATCTGCTTGCTCTATTCCTACAATGCTCTGAAAAAATTAGGAATCATCATGCTATCATTCATTTAATTTTGTCTTATTTTGATCTTTTTCAACAAACTTACTTACAGTCGGCAGCAAAATTATTCGAGCGATAGCAAAAATTCCTAAATAAAAAAGTACACTTAATACTGTTTTGTTAAATAAGTCCTTGTCGAATCATGTTCTTAGTCAGTCTAAGATAATGATTCGACAAGGATTTATTTAACGAAACAGTATTAAGTGTACTTTTTTCTATACAGGAATTTTTGCTATAGCGCTCGAATGATTTTGCTGGCGACTGTATTACAATAAGTTTGATCATTCTCTATGTTATCTTTTTGTTTATTTTCTATAAGTTTTATTATGCATATACTCCAGACAAATACATATATATATTTGTCTTATTTTTCCCGAAAAGTTTGGGGTTAAGGATTTTTTGGGCTGAAAAATATTTTGGATTAATCCTCACCTTCAGGAAAATTCGCATTTGCAATTAACCCTTCATCCTCCGTTAGTAACATAAGGCAGAAATTGTATTTGCACGGAAGTAGATTTAAAAATTTTGATGAAAGTTTTGTGTTAAGAATTATTTAGGGTGAGAAAACGCTTGAAACTTTCCCCGTCCTTAGGAAAATTCGCTTTTGCTGCTAACCTTTCTTCTGCCCTTTGTAACATATGGCAGCAATTGGGTTTATTCAGCCAGCGATATAACGAATTTGATGAAAGTTTGAGGTTAAGCATTTTTAGGGGATGAAAAATGAATTATAATTATCCTCAAAACTAAATGCAAAACTGGTGTACAAACGATAAATAGACAATAAGACTTCTTCACACACCATAAATTGTTAGCCAGCACAACCGGTTTCGAAAGGACGTAGCCTTCCTTCATCAGGTGCAAAAAACACGTGCTACTGCCTTGGAGGCAAAAGGAAGACTCAATAAGACTTCTTCACACACCATGAATTTTAAGCCAGCACAACCGGTTTCGAAAGAACGTAGCCTTCCTTCATCAGGTGCAAAAAAAAAAAAACACGTGCTACTGCCTTGGAGGCAAAAGCAAGACGCTCCTGCCTCTTCAGTCTTGCTTTTGCCTCCAAGACAGTAGCACGTTTTTTTTTTTTTTTTTTTTTTTTTTTTTTTTTTTTGCACCTGATGAAGGAAGGCTACGTCCTTTCGAAACCGGTTGTGCTGGCTTAAAATTCATGGTGTGTGAAGAAGTCTTATTGTCTATTTATAATTATCCTCGTCTTAGAGTAAGTTTGCATTCGCCTTTTGTGTTCGCAGTCTCGCTTTTGCCTCAAAACAGGTAGTGTTTCCTTTTTTTTTTTTTTTTTTTTTTTTTTAATAGTGTGTTAAGAAGTTTTTATGGTTGAACATTCTTCAGTTCGCATAATGTTCGTAAAAAAGCTCGAATTCGCGTCTTGATGTATTAACAACCAGATAGGAAATTCTACACGTCGTTTAAAATCAAAATAATAGTTGAGAGACTGAAACCCGGGAATACAAAATGGATACCAGTTATGCATTTGAAATATTCTACAATGAATGTACATAATGCATGCACATGTACAAAATGAATTCTATAATATATATATATTTTTTTTTATCTTCAGTGTATAAGCGATTTGTCTTGGATTAAATAAATCGATAGTTTTTAATCGTTCCATCATCCGATTAACAAATGTTCAGGAAATTTCAAGTAAATTCGGATATCGCCTTCCAATTCCCAACCAAATTCTGCATAACTTTTACTGCAAATAAAACAAATCATTGCTATTTCAAATTTATGTTCATTGTTAAAAATACAGGGATATGAATTTGGCGCAGAACGTAAGGGCTAATTACAAGAATATTCTTCTTATTCAATCTAAAATTTAATATGTAGAAAATTTTTCTTCTTAAAGAGTGGTATGAAATCTGCGCCGAATTCCCATTCTTGAAATACCATAATGCATAAATGGGTATGTTCTAAATTTCATAGCATAAAATTTGACTGAATATCCCTGAATGATTTTTATTTTTATTATTATTATTATTTATTTATTTTTTTATTTTTTATTTATTTTTTTTTTTTGTACAAAAATACTTGGTTGGATTGCATTAAAGAGAAATGATACCGAGAATAAATAAGTAAACTGAGAAAAATAAATAAATAAATAAATAAATAAAATCGTCTGAATTCCATTAAGCAGTTTTTAAAAGTTATTTTAACACAAATATTTGAAATGGCTAATTTACAGTAAAAGAGGTAAAACGTTTGTGAGTTAATTTTTAATGCGTTATTTTTTTTTTAAGTGATAAATGTGATAATACGTTTTAAAATAACACATAAACTTGTATAAATTTATTTTTAAAATTAAATTTTTGAAAAAAAAAAAGTATATATATATATATATATATATATATATATATATATATATACATATACATATATAATTTGATATTTAAAAAAATATATAAATAAATAAAAATCAACTGAAAAAATACATAAATGGTTCGGGAATCTACCTTAAACAAGAAAAAAGTGTTTATGTGAATATCATAAGACATTTTGTCTTTACATTTTATATTATCATTTTACATTTTTATTTTGGTATGTGGCCCCTATGCACAGCGTTCAAGATTCAGTTAAGTATAACTCATTTAGTTTTGAAGGTACAGGTACGGGATTTTTCTAATGATATTTTTGCATTAAAAAAAATCTAAATGAAAAAAAAATTGTCTAGAGCGATCGTACAAAAATTTAAAAAGTGCAACTTTTAGAAAAATAACGGAAAGAAAATTTTATTAACATGGTAAGATTTTCTATCTCAATCTGAACACTTTTACAATTTACATTACCTACTTTCTTCTACTAGTTAAAGAATTAATTTTATTCCTTTCTTTTTGTGAGACGTTGTATGTGTATGCATATATACTAGGCGAGTCGTACCAACCCTCGACGATAGGTTTAATGCCCCAATCCTACCCTCCCGTTCCTCCATGTTTTTTTTTTTCTAGGCAATTTTATCCTTTTATTCCTTCCGGTGTCAGCCTTTTCTTTTTCTTTTTTTTTTTTTTTTTTTTTTTCACACTTGACATTGTGAGGTTTTTTTTTTTTTTTTCACACTTGACATTGTGAGTTTTTTTTTTTTTTTCGTCCCATGTTTTTTTCTATGGAATTTTGATTCTTATTTCCCGTGTTTCTATGGGTTTTTAGCTTTTTTTCCCCCATGTATTTGACATTCTAAAGTGCGGTTTATATATATATATATATATATACATATTTATATAAATATAAATTACTAAATAAGAAAATCTAATAACTGGTTTAATTTCAGTGTAAACCGTAAAACTTCCATATTGGTTCAGATCTTTAAAAAACTGCAGTTTTATTTAAAATAACTTAATCAATACTGATAAGAACAAAAAATAAATAAATAAAACTAAATAAAACTTTTTGGAGGAAAGCATTTTTTCTGTAATAGAATATTTAAAATGAAAAAAAACCTAGCAAGATATTGTTTCTTAACTTAGATCTTTGTTTAGAACTGGAGAAAGAAAGTAAAAAAATACTGAAATAAAATTATTTAAAAATGTTATTGTATGGAATATATATATATATTTTTTTTTCTATAGTTTTTCTTTAAAGTTGTTTTTTTTTTCGAATAATAAATGTTAAAATATAAACTTATTACATTATTTTGAATTATAAATAGCTTTTCTGAACGCAAAATTAATTTACGTTTTGTATAAATTTCAACAGAAGTTTTTTTAAAAATATGTTTAAAGAATTTAAGTTTCATATTTTTTAATTAATTATTTTCTTTCATAATATTTAAGTATCTTTTTTTTTTTTTTTAATTTTACACAAATTTTAGAACCTGAAATATTTTTACATTCGCGCACACACACTATGGTATAGATATTTATTTATATTTAGTAGAGAACTATAATTTTTTGTAACATAAGGACCAATACAACACATCCTTACTTTAACAGTATTATTTGTTTTCAGAAATGCTTTTGTAAAGAAATGTAGTTCATGATAGACATGATAGACATTTATTTTAGAAGAAATTTCCATTCATCTATTGACATACTTTCCATCATTTGTCTCATCATTTTTCCTTGTAAACACACACCTGTCACATTCAAAAGATGTATTTTTGAGATTTAGGGAATGACAGCTTCCAAATGATATAAGAATAAGTTTGAGATTTGATAAATCCGTCATAACTGTGGCTACATATAGAATATAACATTTGTCATTTTGAACTGTCTGAGAACTTTTCAACCAGTTTCTTCCCGACAAGTTAATCATCAATAATAATCCCTTTTTCTTTCCAGTTCTATGGATCCTACCATGGATTTAGATACTGAAGGTTTTATTCCACACAAAAGCCATAACTCAAACATGTTTTCTCAGGAGCTTTTATTGCTTGAATCCACAAACTTCAATCGCCTAGTCAGCAAATAATAATAAACTATAAATTTAGATTATTGAAAAATTGCAAATAAGATTTAACTGTGAAATATTAGGAAATAAAATTTCTTTTATAGTACTGTGAATAATTTCAAAAATTTTTGAACAATGTTTAAATAACAATTTGTTAAATTACAGTTTTACACAAAATTAAAAATAAAAAAATCAAGTTATAAAGATTTTATTAATTTTGAATATAAAAGTACAGTCTTTATTTAATTATTTAATTAGATAAGAGATTATGTAAATTTTATGCATGCTGTTTATTCAGCATGAGTAAAAATTTCATTTCTATAAATTCCATTTTAATTGTTTGTGAAGGAACAATTTAAAAACCTTCCAACAACACCATATATTTATATATATATATTGTAAATTAAGCTATACTATCTTTTCTAGTGAATTAAATAGCAATTATCTCATAAAATTAAATCTTTTAAATTCATTTTTTCAGAAATTTTATCACACTGTTCCCTTCTAAAAAAAAAAAAAAAAAAAAAAAAATGCGCGGTATTTCTCGTACTTCCACGTGAATAAAAAATAATATTAACAAATTTATCTGATTTATTTTTATATTTATTTTTTTCTCTTTTAATTAATTTATTTATTTTATTTATTTTTTTACCCCGCTTAATTAACACTTTCAATATCAATTCGGTTCATGCAAAGTATTATAAGTTATATAAAAATATTAGAACTTTCTTGTTAATTTCAAAAGAAATCAGAATTTCTCACACCTTTGAAATATTAAAAAGTTAATAACACATGTGTATATTTAAAGTAACAATATATACAAAAAACTAATTGTTTAGAAAAAATATCTTGTTTTATTTTGTTTTGTTTTTTAATTCTTCTTACTCGGAGATAAATAGATAATAATAACACTTAAAATATATAACGAAAATAAAATCAAAAATTTCTAGGAAGTCTTTTAAAATAGATAATATTTTTTGTAACATCTTAAAACTAGTATAAACAATAATTTAAGTATGTGACGAATGAGAATTTTAATAATAAATAAGAAGAAAAAATCATTATTAAAACATTAAAGGCAATATAAACAAATAATATTATAAAAAATATGACTCAAAAAAAAGGGGGGGGGGGAGAGACAGAGACAGAGAGAGAGAGAGAGAGAGAGAGAGAGAGAGAGAGAGAGAGAGAGAGAAGAGTACTTTTCTTATGAAGATCCCTTTAGTATAAACAATAATTTAGATATATCAAAGATGTTAAAGTTATTAACAGATAAGAAGAAAAAAGCATCATAAAAAGAAACAAATATTAATAAATTTATAAATTAAATAATAATAATAATAATAATAATTTAAAAAATTCTAAGTCTAACTAAAGAGTTTTAAAAGAATTTAAAACATTAAACTGCATGCATTTTAAACTATCTCCTAAATTTCCATATTATTTTAAATGTTATACCACAGTTCCTAATTATTCAGTTCATTTTAATTCCTCATTTTCATATTAGAATTTTTATGATTGCATAAACGACTCAATAAGTTAAGAGATCCACCAATACGTAATAGTAATTAAACTGAAATATTCTCCCCTTCCGCATATTTTTATGAGGCTACCACAGATATTCATGGAGATTAACGGTTTCTGTAAAAAATCGCAAAAAAATGCCACTTATTTTATTATAACAGTAAAGTAATAAACCCAGTGCAAAACCATTTTTAGAAAACTTAGCACACTATATTAGATACAGGACATTGCAATTAGAATGCAAAAATCTTAAATATCTTACGAAATATGAGCAATTTTACTAAATATTTTTTAAGTACGCATGCGCAAGCTTAATAATAATAATAATAATAATAATAAAGCATAATTTAATAGCCAAGAGTATTGAGCTATGTACACTGCTCGACATTGAAAATGCAACACCAAGAAGGTATGATAATAACGGAATGAAATTTCTTGGACACATGCATTATAGCAGGAAGAACAATTGATTAAAATTTCAAAAATTAGGAGTAATATGTACTGAGAAAGCAGTACATAAAGTAGCGACTTCTGTGAACAATAACAGCACATATCTGCCTAGGCATTGAATCGAACAGCGATTGGATGACATGTACGGGTAGAGAACTTCATGAGGTTTTAACACGATGCCACAATTCATTCATCGAAGTTATTGGTGAGTGGTGGGGGGGGGGGCAGTCGCTTTTCAACGATTAAACAGTCATTTTCATTGGTGCGAGATAAGGAGAACACGCTGGACAGTCGAACACATTCTGCATAGCAACAGTCGAACACATTCTGTATCAAAGAAGGTCCGGAAATTACAAACAACTTGCGGTCGTGCATTGTCTTGCATAAATTTTGCTCTACGTAGGCCTCGAATACAGGGCAGAAGGGCGGTCCTTAACTCATCAGAAATTTAATGGCCGCTGTTCAGAGTGCCAGGAATACGAACATGAAGAAATCGAGACGTATATCCAATGGAAACTCATAATATCATTGTAAATGATGGGCAGTATGATGATGTCGAATCCCAGCTGGCAATGTGCATTATTCATAATGCCGTTAAATACGTATAAGGCAATATTGATGCTGTAAACAGGATTGTGATTTGTCTGAAAAGTGACTTCGCGCCATTTCTGCGTCCAGGTTCATCGTTGATCACACATTAATTTCGCCCATATCAGTGATGCAGTTTTGAGGGTAATCAGAATTTTGGCAGCCGAGCATGAGTCACCACCTGGATTGATGGTATGTTGTACCATTGGATACACGTCCTGGTCACCTCTTGTTTTCATTCCCGCCACTCTGAATACCAGCCATTACATTTCTGACGAGTTAAGGCCCATAGCTCTGCCCTATGTTCAAGGCCTCCGAAGCGCAACATTTAAGCAGGACAATGCACGACCGCAAGTTGTCCATATTGTCTGGACCTTCATTCATGCCGAATGTGTTCGACTGTTGCTCTGGCCAGCGCGTTCTCCTGATCTCGCACCAATGAAAATGACTGTTTAATCGTTGAAAAGCGACTGCCCCCCCCCAAAACTCACCAGTAACTTCGATCGATGAATTGTGGCATCGTGCTGAAGCTTCATGAAGTACTCTACCCGTACATATCATCCAATCGCTGTTCGATTCAATGTCTAGGCTGATATGTGCTGTTATTTTTCACAGAGGTCGCTGCTTTATGTACTGTTTTCTCAGTACATATTACTCCAAATTTCCTGAAATTTTAATCAATTGTCCTTCCTACTATAATGTATGTGTCCAACAAATTTCATTCTGTTATTATCAATCCTTCTTGGTGTTGCGTTTTCAATGTCGAGCAGTGTATATGAAACCCCAAATAAATATCTTGTAAATTCAAAGAGTTATGAGTTATAGAATGAACAAAATTTCAGTTCATCTTAAAAAAAAAAAAAGATTATAGACGATGTTATCAATATTTATTTTCAATCAGCGAGCACTGTATTACCACTGGGCACTGGCAGAATCAAAATAAAAATGTGAGTAAAACCCCTTATTGTTTAGCTTTTATTTTAAGAGGAACTAAAATGCTTTTCATTCTATCTCTCATAATTTTTTGAATTTATACGATATTTATTTGGGACTTTCATATACGTATCTCAATACATTTGACTATTTAACATTGCAAATGGCATTTTTTTTAAATCTTGCGCACGCGTAGTTAAAAATCATGAAGTAAAATTTCTCATATTTCGTAAGATATTCAATATTTTTGCATTCTGATTGTGATACTCTGTGTCTAAAGTAGTGTGCCAGGTTACCTAAAAATGGCTTTGCGCTGGTTTAATACCCTGAGTGTTATAATTAAATAATAATCCACTCGACTTCCCGTACATTATATAATTAATGGTTGTATAAACAAATTAAAGTAAGAGAAGTCTTTAAATAAATAAAAGAGAAAATTATAATAGGGTGTTTGAGTAGTTTTCTTATGGTATTTGATTTAACGCTATGGCACTTGAAATAATTTGAGCCCATAGAACATAATGATAAAGAATGGTTTGCTGCGTCCCTGTAAAAATCTATAAGTTATAGATTCACTGAAATCTATACCGTATGTGCCATGGTGACCTATAATATATATAAAAAAATTCAGTTCGTTCGAATTAGGCGTATAGACGCAATCGAACTTTAAATGATTTAAGCCCTAAAACCACAATGATAAAGAACTTTGCCTTTGTCCCTATAAAAAACTATAAGTGCTAGATTCACCAAAATCTATATAGTCAATGCGATGGGGACCTAGAAGATGTATATAAATTTTCAGTCCAATCAAATAAAGTACACTGGAAATAAAAGGGTCTTAAAGGAAGAAATAAAAAAAACTTAAACGGCATTTAGGACACGTAAATGTCTTAAAATATAGCTTAGACGTTATAGATATTTTAATTTAAGACAGAAATATGTCTGCAATACCAATTTAGACACAAAAAAAAAATGTCTGAAACACGTAAATACGCAAATTTTCAGACAGCAAACGCGTCTGAATTTTCAGACAGTTTAGAAATTCAGACACTTGCATTACTTAGAAAATTTTTCAAATGGAATCTACTTTAAGAAAATATGCTTATGATACTTCTGTCCACATTCAATAACTATATTATTATTTTATATAATAAGAAATTAAGCTACATAAACTATGGTACCTTTATGAAATTAAAATATCATGGAATAATACTGTAGAAATGTGAATGGTATTTTCATGCAATAATCTTTAACATAATTCATAAACAACATATTGAGACACAAAGCTTATTTCGTTAAAAAAAAAAAAAAAAAAGTCTTTAAAGCTTTTTCATAATAATAGAATAAGTATGATGATGGACGTGGCAAGTAATTTGTAGAGAAGAAAGCGAATTTATAAGTGAACAATCACGAATAATTTTGTGCATAACTTTTTTCTTTCTCTCTTATTATTATTTTTCATTTAAAAACTTTTTTCTTTCACTTAATTACCTGCATCTAAATGTAAAACAAAAAATATTTCTCGTATCCATAATTGTAGTTTGTTTTTATTTAAATAGCACTTTAAGGGGAAGAAATCGTCGTGCAAACATCAAGGGCTGCTGCCTTCACATACTTGTTTTGTATTATTAAAAAATTCTAGACCTCTACATATGAAATTTAAGATAATAATATTTATTAACTTTAAGATACCATATTATCAATAGTTTTATGACAAAAATTAGAAATAAAACATAACACTGCGATTTTTTTCGCGAATACTGAAGTATATTTTATCATAAAAACAATTTTTGCTGTATTCGACGGGGACGTGATTGGTAACGACGACAATGGTTGGCTCCAGGTTTCGGTTTCCATGGACAGTGTGAATTCGATTCCCAACGCCGGGTAATAACTTTTTTTTTTTTTTTTTTTTTTTTTTATATATATATAAATATTTTATTTATGCACTAAACAATTCTAAAATCTATTTTTAACAGAAAATCAAAATCGCACGCCTTATTTATCTATTTATTTATTTATTAAAAAGCCTTTTTAAGCCTAACATGGCGGTGTTTTTAAGCCTAAAACATGGCGGTGTTTTAAGAAATTTGCAATAGTCTTAAAATGTATTTTTTTCACTGAAGAAAATGACCATCCATATAAGACACTTACCTAACTGAATTTAAGACATTTACGTTTACAGTGCATTTAGACGCTATCGCAATTTAAATAATTTGTGCACATAGGCAATAATGATAAAGAAATTTTCTTAATTTTCCTGTAAAAGAAAACCATAAGTGCATATAAGATTACAATACTCTCCATACATTGTACGTTCGAAAAGTAAAAGTGGCAATTTTTCGCGATTTTTTAAAGATACCTTTATATCTCCATGAATATATGTGGGAGCCTCATAAACATTTATACAGATAATTCGAAGAAGCTTCATAATCACTTGCTACAGCCAAAATGTATTTCAAGCAGTACTTTTCACAGGGTGATCCAAAATATTTTGACATTTGTTTAGATTTTTTTCTGGTCCTGTTTTCCTCTTCAGAACAAAACCTTTGCTGAAATACATGGGGTATCACATGTTCTTTATACTCCTAAAGTTTCAAGATAATTCTTCAAAAAGTTTTCTAGTTATTTCACAAAGCGACTAAATTTGAAAGTGTTCAAATACTTATCGGTAAAAAGTGTATCTGATAAGAGTTTTTTTTTTTTTTCTTTTTTAAATACTGAGTGCTCTGCGGAAAAAAAAAATATATATATATATATATTGTGTACGAATATTTTTTGTATTGATTTGTTACAGAAAATTTCTGTCGACGTATTTTTCTTATTTTAGAGATATCTTCTGCCATCTTTGCTTCAAATATTTTCTGAAATAGAAAAATACTTTTTTTTTTTTGTTGTTGTTGTTGTTGCAGTGTACTCCTGTTACATAAGTAATATATCAGACGATTATTCATTCTTAGCACATAAAAAATTATCATGCTAAATTATTAACTTTATATTTATACTTTGCTACATGATTTATAAAACCTATTTATTTACCGAGTTTTTTATTTCAGAGAACAATTAGTAAAATGTATGCAAATACATTTTGATTTAAAATTACTCTGTAGTTTATTTAAATAATATTAAGATATATTGATAACACGGAAAAGCTACGCAGTGAAATAACATTGTTGCACATATACTTTTATATGCTCATTGATAGATGTTGTATAATATTACTTATATTTAGCACATTTCTATTTCAAATATTAATAAATAAGCTTTCAAAAAATTTGAAGGAATTCCTGCCCTAAGTGTATATATGTATATAAATTGGTCAAGCAAAATCTTACTCCAATTTTCGTAAAAATATGGTACTGTGTATATAATAATTTTGTTACACAAATTTCCATAGAAACGAATGCGAAATAAGATTATCAATTACAAAAATTATATCTTTCCTGCTTCATGTGCTTCCCCTTTTTGACAATAAACGTGATTAATTCTTCCTGGTAATTACAGTTCTGCTATCAAAATATCTGCAAATAGGTATGAAGTATACTGTTCTATGTAACAAATCCTTCATAGTATTCTTTTTCTGAATTGTTTTATTCTTTCTTATTATCTGTAAATGAATGAATAATTCAGTTCTAACTTTAGAAATACGTTTCCTATTTTCCCTTAAAACATCACATACATAAGTGAACAATTTTAAGCTATTGTATTACATATTTAATTAAACTTTTAAATATTTTTTTTCAGAAAATATGCAAACATATTTTTATAGTATAAATTTTCAAAGAAATTATGCCGAAATATGTATATACATATCTATATTAGTTAGATAAAGATCCCCCATACACATTCAATCTAAAAATATTTTTTATCACCAATTTAAATTTTTATAGAAACGCCTTGTTAGTATATACTTTAATATACTGAAAAAATACATTTCCATTGACTTAGCATTAATCCATTATAATCTGATAGAAAAGTTTTAGGTTCTATTTTTGATGAGATCTCTTTGGTTGTTTTGATGTTTTGAGTAGTCTTCTTTGAAGATATTACACCAGCACTTGTCTGCCTCTCTAAGCCAGATCTTCTGATAAGCTTTCAGAAAAACAAATCTTTCAAGAGTAGGGATGCGTAATCTGCAAGATGAAATAAGTTAGAAAGAATTATTTTTAATGGCATCAGACTTGTATTTATAGTTTCAAACGTTCCTCTAAAATATGCAAGCCGAGAGAAAAATATTACCCTTCTTGTAAAACAGAAAGAAACTTGCATTTTTATTATTGATTCAAGTGTAGAGATGTAATGAAATAGGGTTTTATTATTATTCTTTTTTCAATTAAATAATATAGTCTTTTATTAAAAGTTACTGATTACATTTCATTGATATAAAGTATTCATTGTGTAAAGTTTCAGTACTAAATATCACTTAAAAAATAAAGTTTCTTTTATGTATTACTATTGAGATAAATATTAATTTCCATTTATAATTTATAACTTATCTATAGAAGAATACATTATGTATACACCGGGTGATCCAAAAAATCACAGAAAAAATAAAAATCAATTATTATTTAAATAATACTGACTGTAGCTCTATGCGGTTTTTAATGAAATTTAGATCAAAGCATGGGATTTTTTATTTGTATATGTAAGAAAAAATATTAGCCACATTTTGCTCCAACATATCGCGTTGTATTCGCAGTATCCTCTCACATTTCAAACGGATTCGTCTGATCAAATGACGTCATACTTCAAAAACTGAAGCATGAGAATTTCCAATGTGCAACATCTGACGATCTTTCTAACGAATGACGGCTATTACGTTGAGAATTTTTAGTCCTAGTTACGTTGTTGAATGTATTGCGCCACTGTAAAAAATAGTACATTTACAATTATAGCGCAATACATCTTATGAAGGAAATTTAAACTAATTTTCTAAAAAATATTTTGTTACCTAAAAAACTCTATGTCTTTCTGTGCATTTCAGTGAAAACCGAATAACGCTACGGTCAATATTTTTTCTATAACTTATTTTTGTTTTATTTTTTCTGTCTTGGTCCATATATTTAGCTATTATCTCTCTCTCTTTTTGTTTTTTTTATTTGTTACATTTTGTTATAGTATAATCTCTAACCTTTTTACTACAATCAGTTAAAAGATCCTTCTTTTTTTTATGTTTTCAAAATGTTCTGTACTCTTAAGGGAATTATTTTAAAGTAAGTAATATATATATATATATATTAAAAATTAAAATAATTTAAAATCTATTCAAATTAACTAGTTACTAAATTGGCTTTTGTGAGTTTTTGTGGTGAATTTGTTTATTTTTCATTCTCATTCTTCTAATATATATATATATATATATATATTTAAATGCAGAATTTAAATTTAAATACACTGTATGGTGCGTTATTTATATACAATATACAGACAAGCTAAAATTATTTGAATACATTCCTTTCTATTGAATGTTGCTGATGGACTAATTTTATAATGTCCAGGAAAACTATAAATCCAAAAGCTTTCACCTGCACAACAAGGTTTAAATGACTAAATGAAGTTATTATTAAAACTGTCTCCCAATAAAATTTTAATACTATCCTAATTATTTTTTTTTTATTATTACAACTTTTTATTCGAAATAAAAACCTTTTAGTTAGGACTGCCACAACATAACTGTCTTTTTTTTCTATGAGCCAAACAAATTTAAGTTAAGTCGACGATATTTTTTTCTGTTATTTTGATAAGGTTTGACAAATACGCACCCATTAAAATCAGTCATTCAACCAAAGGTAATTGAAAGTGTTTATATTTGTTTTTCATGTTTGAATATAATTTTCAGTTTCACTGGCAAATATATTTTTTAACCGACTTCAAAAAAGGAGGTTCTCAATTCAGACCGAATGTTTTTTTTTTTTTTGTTGTTGTTATTGTTGTTGTTACCTCATAACTCCTGAACGGTTGCTCCAATTTTGATACTTTTTGTTTTGTTGTAAAGGTATTGGTCTGAAATAGGTCCCTTTGTAATATCTTTACAATCAGAAGAAAATACAGGGTGCCCAAAAAAGTCAGTCCCGACTCTTTTAACTCTGAACGGCTGCAGCTATAGTCATAAAAGTTGTATTTATGTACTTAAAGTGGTCATGTGCAACGTGATTCAACCACCTACAGAACCATCTGATGAAAAACAGTGGCGTTATCGTTCCTATCTCGAAAATGGTTCAAGATAGGGAAAAAAAGTTAATTACAAAGTTACAGGATATCATCGATGTAGGGAAAAAATGTAGGGAAACAAATTAGCTGTTACTGATGATCCTTCATAGTGAAAAATTTGTTTAAACTTCAAAAAATTTGAAAAATGTGCTTTTTTACCCCTCAATAATGTCATGTGGAACAGGTGATAAAAATCTCAAAATGCCACATTAAAAATCTCTTATACTGCACTTTAAAACAAAATAAAAATTATCTTGTTATTCCAAAGGAAATAAGAGATACAAGATTTTAAAGTAACACAAAAAATCGTTCATGATTGCTTTTGAAAATAAGTTATGTAGACAAGATAAAGCTTTTTATTGAATTAATTTTCATTGAAATACTTTTAAAAAATATAATCTGTCCTAAAAAAAAAAAAAAAAAAAGCTTTTTATATTTTTCTTTCTTTATTATTTTGCCATTTTCTCATTCACCAAAGTTGACAAGTGCTTATTCATGTAGGAAGTTATGTTGCACTTTCTCCTAGTAGCTGTCAAATACAATTCAGACTGTGTGAGAATCTTTAAAATGTTTTCCTTCTGGACCCATGAATCACTTTCGCTAGCTGACTTCTATAAACATGTGCCAAAACCTCGAAGATGGAAATAGTGATCCTAAATTCTTCATTATTTATTATCTTCATATTTTTACTTCCAGAACTTCACCCAGACTTATTCTTAATGAATCACATTCGCTGGCTGACTTCTTGAAACATGTGCCAGAACCGCAAGGATGGAAATAGTGATCCTAAATTCTTCATTATTGTTGTAAGTTTTCACTTCCAGAACCTCACCCAGCCACCAATCATTATCACACACACAGTAAACATAATCATTTACCTTTGGCCGCAGTTCAGACTGGGGTTGAGCTTGGTTTTCTTAATTGACTGTAACAACCTTGAATTCCTCTGAAACATATTATATGAACATGAATAACACAGAAGCTTACAGGAATAGAACTGTGCAATGTTCTTATTTGTGGTACGCAAATTGCAATATATCTTGTCTGCAGTTGCTGTTCAATCTTTTCAATAATTTATCATGAGCAAAATAAAAAATTAATTTTTATATTTTCTATGTAACTGTTTACTGTTCTTTTAACCGTCTCACTAATGCCGTCACATGTTCCTTTCCTATGGCACGTGGAGAAAAAATGCTGCTGAGCTTCCATTTCAAAATCATGTTCATGATAACACAAATTTATGACTTTTTTCTGTTCTTATACTGGGTGGCTGACCCATGCTTTAAGAAGTCAGCCAGCGAATGCGATTCATGGGTCCAGAATGAAAACATTTTAAAGATTCTCACACAGTCTGAATTGTACTTGACAGCTACCAGGAGAAGTTGCAACATACCTTTATACATGAAAAACCACCTGTTAACTCTGGTGAATGAGAAAGTCGAATACTAATAAATAAAATATATGTATATAATAAATTTATTTTTCTTTTTTTTTTAGGTCAGATTACATTTTGTAAATGTATTTCAATTGAATTTAATTCAATAAAGTACTTTATTTGGTAATTATCTTATCTACTTAACTTATTTTCAATAGCAGTCATGAGCTATTTTTAGTTTTACTTAAAAATATTGTTTCTCTTCTTTCCTTCGGAATAACAAGATAATTTTTGTTTTGCTTTAAAGTACAGTATAAGAGATTCTTACCATGGAATTTTAAGACTTTTATCACCAGTATCACACAACATTGTTGAAGGGTGAAAAAGTTCATTTTTCATTTTTTTTTAAGTTTAAGCAATTTTTTCACGATGAAGGACCACCAGTAACAACTAATATTTTTTTTCTACATATAGTATTGATATGTAAGTGCAATAGGGAAAAAAATAGTTTGTTACTTGAAATCATTTATTATTTATTTATTTATTTATTTTTTTATTGCTTAAAATGACAAAAAACATTAGTTTGGGAACGACTGTTTGATGTCCAAAAAACTCTGTTTAGGCTTAACATAAATCTATTTCACTGTGCACAAGTATATAAAAGTCCATTCTTTAAGCTTTCCAATAAGCTCTATCTGATTTTCCTGCTAATTCAAATAAAAATTCTACAGTTTTTAGAAAATGAGTCTAAAATGACGATTTTTACTCATCCACAGAGTAAACAAATGGCTATATCTCAAGAACAAAATTTTTTCAAGAAATAAAATAAACTGTTTTGGGATACAGAAGATGGGTATATATTACTTACCAATTTTCTTTAAAATCAAAAATGGTGCGGCACGACCCATTTGTTGATTTAACACGACACACCCAATATAAAGATCTAAATATAGTATTTGAATTTTTATGGAAAACTTACAATTCATTATTCATTCAAGACGGTCTCGAAATCCTAAGGAGGTGTGAGATAAATTAATAAATAACGATATAAATATGTTGTTCAACGTTTTATGATTAAAATGTAATCTGCAGAATTATTATATGGATTAGTAACAAAAACAGTAGAATAACGTTAAAAGACTTTAAATATATTTCCATCGCATAAATTCTAAATTAGGTATAAGAAATATTTTGAACACGGAAACTTTCATAGATAAATCTCAGTTAGTATATGAAAAACATTACGTGATTTAGACTTTTTCAATTATATCTTAAAGAGAAACACCTGTACATTATAAAATATATTAATGAAATCTATTTTAAAATTATTATTTTTGAAATATCTTCTTTGCGTTTTATATAAAATAATATTTTAAATTAAATTTTAATGATCCGCATTAGAACAGCTTCTATATTTTCTGTTATGACTCCACCAGTGGCCCAGAAGTTCTGCTTTCATATCTGGTTGACGTGAGTTGCCGGGTTCGAGTCCAAGTCGCTCTGGTTAGCCTAGCAATTCAGAGTTTACCGTATTTTCCTCCAAAAATTGCTAAAATTCTGGCTACGACCCCTTAAAATGACACCCATAGAGGGCACTCCCTGTCAGACCCAAGACCGTACTGCATCAACTGGCTTTAATCATAACAACAACAACACCTTTCTTTTAATTCATTCATGAAAAAGTAGTCAAAATGTTTGGTTGTTTATTTTGATGTCCACTGTAAAAATTCTTCTTTGTAGAGATACAGAGAAGGATTTATACAGAGAAGGACAGTTAACGAGATTACTTTAATATTATTCATGTCAAAACGAAACATATTCATGGGAAAGATAATTATCATATTAATGTTAGGTTTTCAGATACAGATAAAGCTGATTTCTAAATCGTTAGTTTAATATTTTATTCACTGATAAGGTAATTACAAAGTTTTCAAAAAAAAAAAAAAAAAAAAAATGCATATGAGAAAATATAACAAAGCTTTTTATATTTAGATAAATATCTATGCCAAAAATATTAATTTATCATAAACTAAAAACGTTTTAAGATATTTAACTACGTTCCTTAAAATTAAATAACATTTCTTTCTTTCTTTTTTTTTTCGTTGTTTTATTAAAATTTAATTACAAATTGCAAATTGCAAATTATAAACTGAAATTTCCTGATGTCTTGTTTATCTAGAGTAAAATTGTAAAAATTAAATGACTCACACCGTAATATCGTTTATCATCATCGTCAATTTATGAATGAATTGAGCTCATGCTAATAACTTCTTGAATTTGGCATATGTAAGAAAAATAAACATTTATAAATTAAATGCATAATTGTAAGGCTAATTTTATATTATTCACTTTTAAAAACATATATATTCGTGAAAAGCTTAATTTTGGCATTTAGAATGTGCTACTTTTAATTAAATTTTAAACTCAAGTCCATTACTTTTTATTTATTGATCTTATATATCTTTTCAAATTTCAAAGTTATATTAATATAAAATGGTTTTTTAAAATTTGATATATTCATCAATCTTACATCACAAATATATATTCTGAAAAATTATCACATCGATGAAAAAAACGATAACAGGATAAGTATGATAAAGCATTTCAAAGTGAAATTGTTCTTAGATAAAATCTTGGTTGAATGTACCCATTATATCTAACAGAAAATTTCTCGTGACAGCTATATTAGCTTGTTAAAACTTTAGAAAATCGTCGATCCTTTTACTAAAATTCAATAATGAAAAAAATAATAATAATTTGCTGTTTCTGATACAATGTTGCAGTTTAATCAATCTTTAAATTACTTGTTTTGTAAAATGGTCTTGTACATTTTTATTTATCTATAGAGTAAAATAAAAAAGTGATATGTTCAAAGAGTAACAATATTTGTTCTAATTTTTAAATTTATGAGTAGAAACAAAAGATGGAGTATAATTTATATTATTGCACATAATATTAAAATGTTACTTATGAAATAAAAACGCAAAATGTTGAAGTTTTTATCAGTCTTCTTCTACTACACTGACAAATAAACTGAAAAAAAAATATGTATATATATATATATATATAACTTGAAATAAGACTTCATTAAAACTGGTCATAAAGTTCTGCGCAAACAAATAAATTTCAGAACTATTGAAGGTTCGTGTGCCCAGTGCTTTTAACTAAGTGCCTCAATGGCGCGCTTTACATTGACAATTTTATAATCTTTAAATGCACATATGCCATGTCTAAATGTAAATTTACAAAGTCTTCCATTATTGGAACACAGCAGGCCGTTTGCAAACCCGCACAGAGTTGTACGTGCTATATACGTATAATCTCTCTCTTTCTATATTTTTTTAACATATATGTATATATATATTCAGTAGAGCACCGATTATCCGCGAGCGGGTGATCAACGATGCGGATTATATGCGAGTGCGAGATCCGATAAATAAAAAAAAAAAAAAAAATAAATTACTAACCTCCAAAAAGCCTATTTTTAGTTCAAGCCAACAACATGGAAAATACAATAGGTTCTACAGTACGAAGGTAAAAAATTATCGACATGTTTATAGTACATCGTAATTCTTTAGGCCTACTTGGACTATTTTGACGGTTTTAAGAGGAAATGGATCATTTACTTTAGAAATAGGGGTTATCCGCCATTTCCACCCAATTTCAAGGACAATCGGTGCATTACTGTATAATGTACTTCCACTCACTTATTCACTGACTGATTGATTCATCAACGCGCAGCAAAATTTAGTGTTGCCGCAGATTCGAAACTCGATCAGATCACGGAAAAACAGTGTAAATAGGAGCTAAGATGGCGTATTTAGCATTTCGGCTACCTTTCCCCTAGCGGTCATAAAAGTGTTTCACGTTCACAACCAATGAATGCATTTTTTACTTTCTCTTACCCATAAGGTAGAGAAAGTATTGTTTTTGGGTCAAATTTTTGAACGCGAGATTTTGTTATACTTACACGTTTTGAGGTCCCCTGAATACGAAAATCATATTTTTAGCAAATGGTCTGTGTGTATGTCTGTGTGTATGTGTGTCTGTCTGTATGTCTGTGTGTCTGTCTGTTATCAGCATATCTCAAAAACAAATTATGGCAGAAAGTTCAAACTTGGTATTCTAAATGTGTATCATATAGGGATGCTACAGTAAGCTTTTCGTTAAGATCAAGCTAATGGTTTGTGTACAGGGACAATCAAGAGAATTCTAATACATTACGTCTATGGGGGAAATTGCAGGAAAATAGAGTTTAACGTCTATAGACTACAATAAACCAAATGAAACGAATATATATATATTGTAATAGAGATAGTTAACTGGGAAAATTTTTTTGTGTATGTAGGAGCCTCGCCTCCCCCCCTGGGGGGGAAGTCCCCCCTCGAGGAGAGTAAATTTTCATGATGGGTATCTTTCAAAAGAGTTCGCCAATACCTTTAAAACGAATGGTTGAACCATCGATCTGCGATAATTTAAAACAAAGTTATCGATTTTTTTTACTTTTAACGAAAAAAAACTTGGGAAAAAAAATCGTACTTTTTTTTTTTTTTTTTTTTTTTTAAGAATAAAATGGACTTTTTTTTGGATATTTGCTGTTATACTACTTCTCTAATATGGAAATCGACTGCATTATCATGAAAGATAATTTTTTTAAATAATAATTTTAATAAATTATTTTTTAAAAACAGACTTATTTTTTAATAACCGAATTAAATTCTATATAAATGTAGGTGCATTAATAAAACGGGGGGTTGAGGGGGGCGGTAGCCCCCCTCACACAGAACTAATTATCATATAAAACTCTTCAGAAGCCTAATATGAATTGTTTAACATAGTTTTACATAACAGTACTCGTTATCTTACCTATTAATCTGCAACCTGTATTTATTGTATTAAATTTCAGGGTAAGAGAAAGTCGTGTGAGTGACACACCAGATTATTTTTTTTTTAATTACCCAAAAAGGCTTCTAGAGCTGAATCAAAGCAATTTTCAAATGTGAAAATTGATTTCCAGGTATGAAATCGCTCACTTTCTCAAGTTGAATCTAATGTTATTTACTTTATTCCACTTGAATGCTAAAACAAATGCTTGAATCAATTTTTTGTTTTTCATTTACAGTAATGTAAAAAGAAAAAAAAATCTTATAAAATTACAAGAAATAGCACTCACAGTTTGGGTGCCTGAAATTTACAGGACTTTTGTAAATTGTTTGAGCTATAAAATTACAAAACTGCTGTAAATTTTCTGCAGCTCAGAAAGAAAAAAAAAAAATAAAAATCCATAATACCACTTGTTCGCAGCTGGAATTGATCCCACTCCATCTCAATAGAAGGATATTACGCTACCTATCGAGCAAAGATTTCTCGAAGAAATCACCTTTTAGATAAGTATAGCAAGTCCTTACAGACTTTTAATAATTTTCAAATGAGATAAATCAAATTATTTGCCTGTTTTTGCTGTATTTATCTAAAAAGAATGTTTTTTGAATTTTTTTTTTTTTTTTTGATAAATACATAGATATTATAATATTACAATTATTTTTAAATGAAATATTTTTTTAAAGCGTAAGGTTGTCAAATAGAAATTTGAATGCATTTTAGAACTAAATTCTACATAAGTTAATAGGTTAAAAAATAATAATAATAATAATAGTTAATTTTTTTCACCAACGCTTCAGACTTTCTTGAATAAATATGAGTTGAAGAAACATTATGCGGTTCGTAGGTTTATTTTTATAAAACCTGCTGATATCAAGTCATTTATATAGAATATTGTAGCTAACTTTTAAAATTCTTACGTGTTAAATTTTACTTATTACTATAAAATAAAACATAGAGATTTTTACGAATTCGTGCACTAAATATCTGCATTATGTTTTACTTTTACATTTTATATACTTCTTAAAACAATAATTTCCATTATTCTGTTTTAAATACCAATAAAAATTGTCGATGCTTCGAAATTTTCATGTTAGCGGGGTAGAATGCAAGTATTAAATTCCCAAAATAACTTTTATCTTTGACAGTTTAATTTTCTGTTTGTCAAAAAACTCTATTAAGTTTTTAAAACAGAATGTTATGTAAAGCTAATAAAGCATAGATCATAAACCATAATATTCATAATATTAGATAGTTAAAAGGTGGCGGCACGGGCGTGCTATGAAATACAAGACATTGCAAGAAATGCTGTATTTTTGTTCACTATTAACAGTGTATTTAACTGTTGTGCTATAATTTTAATAACTGGGGCTTAAAAACGTATTTATGGCAGTTTTAGCTGTATTTTCATCCTTATTTTATTATATATATATATTAATTTTTAACAGTGTGTGCTAAATAAAACTCAAAGTTCGCTTCCTGCTTTATTTTCAAAAATATATATGACTTTATAGAGTATTTTCTTTATTTGTCAACGAATAATTGAAAAAAATTTTTTTTATTAAAATATTGGTATTCAAAATATAGGATACTGCGACCTGCGCAAACTCCATGATCTGACTAAATATTTTTATTATGTTACTCACGCAGAAAGCGGTTACATTTTTGGTTTTCCATTAAAATTTTTAGTTTTTCGCACTACAGTTGTTCTGATTTTTAGTGTGTTCATGTGTTTAGTAAGAAAATTTATTTAATTATTTTCCAGTCGACTATACATGCCAAATAATGAACATGAATAAATATCCTGATAAACAGCCAATAATGAAATGCAAATGACATTTAATTTATTTAAGCTTTACTGGTTTAAAGATAAACACGGTTAATTTTTAATAAACGAAATATATATATATACATTAGTTTGCAAAAGATAAAATGAAAAAAAAAAAAGTACTAAAATTTGATTAATTGAAATTGAAATTGAAATAAATAAATAGCAATAAAATTATTTAAAATGAGAAATATATATTTCTCCTATTTTTTATTGCCACCAGCATGTATGTTTAATAATTTTAAAGCTATTATGACGCCAGTTAAATCACAAATATTTCTCGTGCTCAAGTTTAATGTTTGAAAAGTTTTATTGCAATTTTATTATTTACGTTTAAGTAAATTTATTTCTTTTTATATAGAATGAAATAAAATAAAGTGTAGTCATTTTATTTTTATTGGCATCAGCATGAAATTAAATAGTATTTATAAAGCTATTATGAGGTTTTTTCTTATTATAACTAATTATAATAATTCCATGTAAATGGTCCACTTAGAATACCTGGGTTATTTTGCATCTTCTGTTATCTTCTTCGCTTTTTTTATGTTAGGTGGTTATTGGGGAGATAGCCGGACATCCGACATACAATAAAATTATAATATTAAGGTAGACCGGAGCTAGTTGGCCATAGGAGCAAGTTGGACCCGTCGCGATATTTCTTTTTAACTTCCGTCCAATGTCATTATCACAAGAAGAGGTGTCCATTGAAGAACCTGAGAGAATTTTCAAACAGAAAATTTCTCGCTTATGAATAATCGTTTTTTATTTGTTTCAAGAGTATATTTTCGATTTTGCTTAGTAGTATTTAGGAAGATAATTGTTCAAAGTTATTGCAGTTTTTTGAAATACGTATAATTTTTGACGCACATGAAAATTCAAACTGGCGTTGTGGTGTTAGTTGGTCCATATCATATGGAATACGTTAGCCTGGCTGATTACATGCCATCACCAAAGACTAACTGTAATGGAAGCAGTCCCGAAAATCTATTTACTTATGCATTGGAAAAATCAGAATTTCGTTCCTGGGGTAGGATTGGAATTTTGATAACAATATAATTGGTGCAGCTTATTTTAATTTCTGGCTATTCGAGTCAGACTTTAAAAAAAGGGAATTATAATGTTGTTTACTGCCTCCCCACATTCATTAAGCGGTCCTATAGTACAAAAACATTAATAATTTTACAGATTCATGCTATAGTAATATTAGAGATCGACTTAATCCAGATTCCACATCGGAAAGCACTGTAGTCACCACTCCAGCTTTACCACTTATTTCGACGACTCCTCTTCCAGGACCATCTGGTAACAATTAACTCTGAACTAAAAGCCTTAATAGAAACGATTTTTCTTCTCAGGACGCTGTGAGGTTTTTTTTTTTCTGGAAAAATTGCAGCAAAACAAACGGGATTCTCTGGTATTGACTGACACAGTCAAATAAGTATCGCAGGAAAAGAAAATGAAAGCAAAACGGAAGAAAGAAAATATGCTTGAAAAAAGAAGGAAATTAAAAGAAAAGTCTTTTTTTTTTTTTTTTTTTTCGAAAATAAAACGGGGGGATCAGGATATCCAAACGACAACGTAGAAACATGCAGTGAGCGAAAATAAGGAGAATAGGGACAATCTGTGTCTTTACTGTCTTAAATCATTTGAAAGCAGTAAACGGTGAACAAAGTACTCAATGTACCATCTGCAAACACTGGTCACATGCATCATGTATTACTACAGGAAAAACAATATTTTATGTTTGTTTCACAATAAAAGAAATTAAATCTATTCATATACCAAAATTGATATATTTTTTAAATTTAAGTATTTTTTCCCTCACTCATAATTTTGCATTTTTATATTTTATGGCTTCAATAAGAAATGATGTATGAATGGTTTTCTTTAGGTTATATAAGGGAATGCAAAATGGTAGGAACGGATACTTTTATTTACTAAATAATTTATACAGTATTATTAATTCATATTTACACAAAATAGGAATATTATATGGATCTAAATAAGGAATGTAAACATGCAAAAATGATAGAAAAACATTTTATATTGTTGCAATATAATGAATTCCATATTCATTAATTACACCATGGGAGCAAAATGATAAGACCGACAAAGATTTTTCTAAATTTTAGTAGAAGATTTAAAATTATTAAGCCCCCTTGTGTTTAATAATTTCAGTAGAGAGCTGTGGCTTAGAATACAGAAGAATTTGAACTTTCTGAGATGATAAAACATTATTTATCACACAGATAACAAATTTCAATGCTATTTTGAACATTTTGGCCAATTTTGTCGGTCGATATTACTCTCTTTATGACACCTCAAAAGTTCTTCATCACATTTAGGTCAAGAATATTAGCCGACCAATCGAGTATAGTAATCTTATTATTTCCAAACGATGTTTTTTTGTCTTCTGCAGAGTTAATCGATGAATCATTTTATCGAAAATTATAAATAAATTCCCGATATTTTATATAATTTTTATTTTATTCTTTGTTCAATAATTGCCTTATAATGCCTTCTAATTCATATTTTTAATTTGTTGAGCTTTTAAAAAAGCAATATTCATCTAAACTCCGGAAGAAAAAGTGGTTAACATCATAAGAAAGTCCCTCATTGATGATGTTTGGAAAATACATGTTTTTCCTTTGAAAGTTCAGGGCAATATAAATGTCTATCGCCCGGACCATCAAATTTTTTTTTTTTTTTATCAATGAAAATATTCTTTAACCAATTTATTTACTTTTACAGATGTTCCTCTGCAATATGAATGCGATCTTTTTTACGGCCAGATGTTAGAGTTGAACCTCGACGTGTATTTATATATGTAAGGGTTTCTTAGCTTTTAATTACTATTACAGTTCATACTGATATTGGCGTTTTTAGTTGCCTTCTAATTCATTTTGGAGGTAGTATTTTATTTCCTACTGTGCGAAAAGTCCATAGTCGAGGTCATTTTGAAATAATGCTTACCCCCCCCCCCCGTTTATTTTGCAGTACCTTATGCAGTCGGAATTTGTATTAAACTGAAAACTATAGTCTTCTAAAGTTTTATTTTTTCATGAATTTTTTGAAGGGAGCATATATTGATATTATAAACTGAAATTTGCCCTTTTTCAATATCGAAAAATACTTATCTCCCCCTCATCCAAATATCTTATGAACTGAATGAATGCGATCACAAAATCTTTAAAGGTTTTGCTGATTTATATGCAAAGAAAAATCCACCAATCACGAATCATAATGTTGAAATAACTGCAACGTTCTTATCACTTTGCTCATTCTTAAATTGAACACAAGATGCACATTTAAATACATATTTATTTAAAAATATATGTGCAATTTTTGTAAATTATAGCTATAATATTAATATCAGTATCATGTATTTAATTTAAACAAAATGCTCACGAATTTGCATCTCATAACTAGTTATTTATTTTTATGCCGTTCCTATTATTTCGTACCCTGTTTTATTGTGTTTTATTCGTTCGCACGATAAAAAAATCAAGATCTGATACAAGTTTGGAACAATTCTTCAACTTCTACATGATTAGAACATTGAACGGATGATGTGATGTAACTTACCCCGATATCGGCGCAGGCTGGCCCAAACGTCATGGTGTGAATTTGAGCTTCTAAACTAATATTCATAGTTAATATTTTCAAGTTTTATCATGTTGACTTCTTAGAAGTACACTGATACTGTAAACGTAAAACTGAATTTAAAATAATGAGTTGTATATATATATATATATATATATATTTTTTTTTTTTTTTTTGAAACTTTTTTAAGGAATATTAGAAAGGAAGGAAATAATTCATGGCAAGGGATTTCGGTTGAGAAATGGGAAGAATATTACAAGACTTTGCTTACTGAGACTAGAAATGAATTTCAAATAGCAGATGTTGATGTCTCAGGACAACCTATACGGTTAGAAATTAAGAGATTTAAAAAAGCAGTTAAAATTTTGAAGATTCATAGAGCAAGTGGTCCTAGTGGAATACCAGCTGATCTGATAAAAAACGGGACTGATAAATATCTTAGATTAATTACAAAATTAGTCGAAAAATGTTTTGACGGAGAAGAAACACCAGAGAAATGCAGATTATGATATCTAACATCAATCTGTAAGAAGGAAACCGACAAAAATGTGGAAATTACCTTAGAATTACTGTAACTGCAATGTTTATTAGATTATATGGACGTATTTTAAAGGATTTTATTGAAGAAGAAATAAAAAAAAAGAGAAAGGGAAGAACAAAGTGGTTTTAGAGCAGGTAGATCATGTATGGATAATATATTTTGTCTTAAACAAATTGTAGAAAAGGAAATGGCGGTAGGAAATCAAATTCATCTTTTATTTATTGATCCTAAGAAGTCATATGATAGTGTTCCAATCGTAAAATTATGTAATGTACTAAAGAAAATAAACATAAACCCAAATATTATTAGAGTAATTCAAGGGCTTTACAGACAATCAAAAACGAAGATTAAAATTGGCCAAAGAATGTCAAAAGGTTTTATAACAGATAAAGGACTCAGACAGGGCTGTTATTCTCCCCAACTCCTTTTAAAATGTATGTTGAGGAGGCATTGAACATTTGGAAAGAAAGCTGCAGAGAAATGGGACTTCATGCGAATGGAACATCAATATTTGCTCTTCAATTTGAAGATGATTAGGTCATAATTGCAAAGAATAAAAATAACTTAGAAAAAATGACAATAAAATTAAGGATAATATGAAAATTGTGGATTATACCTGAACGTGAGTAAGACGAAATACCTATGCATAGGTGAAAATGAGGCTACTTGAATCTAAATTATAACATGAAACTAGAAAGATGTAAGGTATCTTGGAGTAGTTATTAATAGAGAATTAAACATAGAATTTGTCAAGGAAGAAAGTTTATAAAGGTGCTGAATTCTATTTGGGGGAGATCTCTAGGAAGAGGAAGTATAATATATATAATTCTATTGTTAAGAGTATATAGGAGCATATAGGAAAGAAGGAAAACTCTACAAACAATACAGAATTCTAAAGATAGTTGAGAAATACATTTTCGAAGTGAACTCCTACTCTTACAAATTAATCGTAGGAGCAGAGGAATGGAGAATTATGGAAACAGAGAAAAAGGAATTAGTGGCAGTGGAAATAGATGCCTGTAAAATCGTTAATTTTAGATCTTTAATTTGCCAACCAAAACAAACCATTTGGGTTACTGAATATTGCACTTTATCCAAGGTTTTAGACCATTTAGTTTCATCCTCCAGCTGTATTATTTGTTTTTAATGTTCTATTTTTATCTGTTGGCAACATGTGTGTAAAAAAAAAAGATTCGTTACAATTTTTCGGCGGGATATCGTGTTAAAAATGGCTTTCGTCATTCATCGAAAAGAAAAATAAGTTTATTTCTGTGTCTATTTATATAATATCAAAAATATTATTTTTCATATTATACATGATAAGATCATGCAAGATATCAAGGACAGAAAGAATACGAAATGAAAGAATTAAAGACATTATGGAAATAAAGGAAACCATTTTAGATGATCTTAAAAAAAAAAAAAAAAAAAAAAAAAAAAACTAATCAGGTATGGTCATATTAAAATTGCTTTTAACTATAAAACAAATCAAAAAAGGAAGCTAGGAAGACCAAGAAAGAGCTAGATGGATGATATAAAAAAAGTGATGAGAAATAGGGGTTTGGAGGAGGAATGGACCCTGAACTAAAAGCTCTGGAGCAGAGTTCTTGTGGATTCTGTCGGAAGGTGGCAACTGACGCCATGAACCGAGTTTATTGAAATGAGTTCATGTTTGTGAAAATTGTAACACCAAGAAGGAATGATAATATCAGGATGATATTTATTAGACACATATATTATAGTAGGAAGACCGATTGGTTAAACTTTAATGAAATTTGGTGTAATATGTACTGAGAAAACAGTACATAAAGCAGCAAACCCTGTGAGCAATAACAGCACTTATCTGCCTAGGCATTGCTACAAACAGCGATTGGATGACATGTACGGGTAGAGCACTTCATGATACTTCAACACAATGCTATAATTTATTGATCGTAGTTACTGGTGAGTTGGGGGGGCAGTCGCTTTTCAATGATTAAACAGTCATTTTCAATGGTGCAAGATCAGGAGAACGCGCTGGGCCGAGCAACAGTTGAATATATTCTGCATCAAGGAAGGTCTGGACAATATGGACAACTTGTGGTCGCGTATTGACCTGCTAAAATACTGTGCTTCGGAGGCCTTGAATATAGGGCAGAACGATGGGTCCTAACACGTCAGAAATGTAATGGCGGGTATTCAGAGTAGCGGGAATGAAAACAACAGTTGATCGAGACGTGTATCCAATGGTACCGCATACCGTCACTCCAGGTGATGACTCAGTATGCGGCTACCAAAATTGTTATTACCCTCAAATCTGCATCCCTGATATGGGCGCCTTTAATGTGTGATCAACGACGAACCTGGACGAAAGAATTGTGTGAAGTCGTTTTTCAGACAAATCACAATCCTGTTTACAGCATCAAGATTACCTCATCCGTATTTAACAGCATTGTGAATAATGCACATTACCAAGTGGGATTCGACATCGTCACACTGTCAATCACCTGCAGTGCCGGTATAGGGTCCCTTTGGATATACGTCTCGATTAATTCTTGTTCACTTTCCCGGCTCTCTGAGTAGCGGCCTTTAATTTCTGTTGATTTAAGGCCCGCCCATGTTGTAGGCTTCCGTAGCACAATAATTAAGCAGAATAATGCATGACCGCATGTTGCCTGTATTATCCGGACCTTCCTTGATAGAGAATGTGTTTAACCATTGCTCCGACCAGCGCGTTCTCCTGATCTCTCTCCAATGAAAATGTATGTTTAATTGTTGAAAAGCGAGTGGTCCGCCACCATTCACCAGTAACTATGGTCTATGATCTGTGGCATCCTGTTGAAGATTCCTGAATTGCTGTACCCGAATATGTCATCCAATCGTTGTTAGATTTAATGCCTAGACAGGTAAGTGTAGTTATTACTCCCAGAGGTCGCTGCTTTATGTAATGTTTTCGCAGGTTATATTACTCAAAACATCCTGGAAATTTAATCAATTGCTTTTCCTACTATAATGTATTTTTTCCTATAAATATCATTATTATATTTGCATTCCTTCTTGGTGTTGGAATTTTCACAAACATGAGTGCTTATAAATTTAGAACTAAAATATGGCCAACTGGAATACCCTATAAAATAACATTTATCATGATTAAATTTTGTAAAAAAACATTATACTTTCTACAAAAAAGTCAATATAGTAGAGTTTTTTAAACGGAACGAGGAATTCAACATTTGATATCTAACTACTAACTACAATACTTCGTTTTTAAAGCTTTATTGAACAGTCCTTGCGGTGCGAATGAAACAAAAACATTTGTGCCTAATTCTTACTAAACAGTGTTTATTTTAATCCAGAAAATGCTTTCACAAATACGAAAGTTCAATCTGTTAATAATTTAGTTTACCAGTTATTTCTTAATATTTTATGAATTCTCCGTGTTTACTCGAGTACTTTAACAATCAGCGCTATGTCAGCCATCGGTGGCTGACACTGAACTTTCCGTTCAGGCCACGTCAGCCACCGGTGGCTGACAGTGTGAAATATGATATAAAACTAAAAAAATTACATAGTTTTAAGTAATTACTGACAATTTATTTAAAATTTACTTAATTTTTATTTATTTAACAGGGAGCAGCCCCCGCCCATCGCTATTAGAGCGATGTTGAGCTATTCAATGTCGAGACAAAGGGGACTACTCCGAGGTTTATTGAAAAAAAAATTCAAAGTTTCGCTAGTCTTGTATCCCAAGACCGAGAAAGGGCGAGAGAGGTTAAAATAATAACTGAGCGAAAAGTTCTTGGTTTGAATTAGTTCTGGTCGATAAAGTTCATTTAGAATTCATGAGGTAAACAGCTGAAACATATTAAGATAAGTGCTGTGGTGCAATCACCTGTTGCCGGGTGTGCGCTCCTTGTGACAAGGGGCAAGAGGTTACTGATCGTTGAATCCATTTCTACAGCAGAGCATGTGCATGATATTCTTGTATACGATGCTCTTGAGGTGGTCTAGGTTCCTGTCTGAGCCAGTACAGGCAGTGATATTGATAAGAACATTAATCAGTGGCATTTGATATATCCATTAATAGGGAGAAAATCTTATTGAGTTTGTTAATTAGATTTCGTCTAGTTAAAATGTTGTCCAGCCAGTTTACTGGTCTGTGGGAAGGATTTCTGATATGGTGGGCAGAAGTGAGGACACAGATAAAGTAATAATGCAATGCATTTCCCTCCTCATCACAGGGGCACAAGGGTGAGCGTCGGCGATGAAATCTGTGGAGGTAGAATGGGAATGGGCCATGGTCCGTCAGGAAGGCTGTTATAGGAGGGGTAAGTTTCCAATAATTGGTTGTGGCTATGGGGATCAGGTTGTGCGTGTTTCTACCTTTTTCTGAGACATCCCACAGAGATTGCCAATTTTGAATCAGTTGAAGTTTTAATTTTTGCTTGACAAATGCAGGGGAACGGGCAAGGAATATTGTATAAGGCTATTTTCAGTGGCATTTTTGCCAGAATATCAGCCAGTTCATTTCCGACGACACCCTTGTGGGCAGGAAAATGTGCCAGGGTTACATTCGATTTTAAGTTGTACAGTTTAGTTTTAATTTCAAGTATGATTGGAAGCCTACTCCTGGGGCAGGCAATGGCCTGTAGAACCGAGAGACTGTCACTCTAGATATTAATGAAGGGATGTATGTGGAAGTTTCCCTCTACCCATTCGATAGCCTTCAGAATTCTAAAATGCTCTGCCTGGAATACAGATTTGAAGTCTTCGAGCCTGTAAGGCCACTGGTGGATAGATTCATTGTTGATTAGCACGCAGAATGCGGCCGCTACACAATGATCAGTTTTGGAGCCGTCTGTGTAGATTGACACAGGAGCAGAAGGAGAGTAGCTATTAATGTTGCGATTAATTAATTCTGATGCAGCATCCTTTGCTGGACGGATATCCAAGGTTTTGGAAAATGTTTGAATCGGAATATTTGGGAAAAGGGAGTTTTCTAAGTTTGAGTTATCGAGTTGAAGGATATTAGTTTTTTGAAAATTGTATTGAAGTTGCAAGTCTGCATGCAGGATTCCCGTGATGACGGTCGATGCGTCAGTTGAAATTGTTTTGTAGCCTCTGGACGTCTGCAAGAGGAATGGCCTTTGTACAGAGTTAAGCTTAGTCTTGGCAGTCGTCGTCAGGTGACCGCCCCAGGTGCCCTTACCATATGTAATAATTTTGTCAATTACGGTATTATAGCATATTTTCAGGGAAAAGGTTGAGATGATCCACCTCTTTCCTACCATTTTGACTGCATTGTGTTAATGGGATGTTATTTTTAGTTTTAGGTCATTGATGTGGGCAATCCAGTTGAGCCTCCTGTCGACTGTCACACCAAGAAGTTTTAGGTGGTGTACGTGTTTGACACTGACGCCATTGATCCTCATCACTAGAGACCTTTGGAGAGCTTTGGCGTATGCGAAAGTTAAGGCTTGGGTTTTGGATGAAGATAAGGAAAGGTCTAGTACTGTTAAAATGTTGCTAAAAATAATTTTTATTTATTGTAGGATTACATCATTAAGGCACTTTAATGGATTTTATTGAAACACGGTAAACATAACACAGTAAACATAAGACGCTTATAAGCAGCGCGCGTGGCCTGACTGGGATTTCCTTAAGAATTCGCGTGGCGCTCAACGTGTTAAAAAAAATGGTCGAAAATATCATGGAAATTTAATATTGTCGCAAGAACATTTAGTGAAGAACTCTATATCAATTGTGAATAGTACTTTATGTCTTCGAACTTTTAAATTTTGGAATTATCTAAAAATTTCATATAACTTATACAAACGGAAGTTCATAAGTCTTCAAAAGTCAGTAATTATTTAGATTAATATTTCTATACAGGTGTTCGCATTTATAAATTTATACGTTGCATAGACTATTTCTATCATAACATATTTTCTTAACAGCGTAGTTCTTAACCTTTAACACTTTTCATATATATAAACTATAGTCTATATACAGAACGTATAAAAGTTTAAATATACAGCAATATCATTTTCGCCTCTAACCCGTAAGTATCTGTTACGAATTCCAGTTTAGAAATGAATTTTTGCAACTAAGAGCTTAGTTTAATAGAAAGAACGAACTTTGTTAACAACACTACGTGTGCAAAATACTAACATTTTGCCTAAAAGCTGAACAAGCAAGATGTAGTTTATTGGCGTTAGGGTTAAGATGAATTGACTGATCGAGGTTCCTAAGCCTGTTGAGGAGTGCCTTTCGTCAGGGCCTTTCTAATGCTTCCTAGCCCATATTTATGCAAGATTAGAAGAAAACCGCGAATAACTCCAAACCGCTGACCTGGGATAGAACCCAGCACCTCACGTCTACCAGCTTTAAGACAGCTTAATTATTACGGAATGAATCTACTATATGTTTATTCATTTTCTTCAACTTCACATCTATTTAGCATATGGGTGACCGAAGCTAGTTGGAATAAATATTTGTTTTTTGTTTTGTTTTTATATTTTTCTATGAAATACTTAGAGAAAGTCTAATGAATGCATCGAAAAATTTATTTTACCAAAATATTTTATTTTAATAATTTTTTACTGAAAATTTATGCGTAAATTCATGAACAAATGATACATTCATCAAATAAAATGAATTCTGTTAGTGTTCTAGCTACCTAAGAGTGTTAAATAACTACCTAACAGTGTTTTAACTAAATGTTTGAAATCATCCCCGAATGTAGGCGAAGTGTGTTTGTTTATTTGAACAGGTGGATTCAATTTCTGAACAATTTTATTTTGGTCGTACAAAACTGAATCATTCTCGTTTGCCCATCTCCATTTTTCTATTTTTGAACATAGTGGACATGCACATCGCATTGCTATCGGCTTCATCAGTTTACCTAAGTTACTGGCAGGATTAGTATTTCACCAAAACTAAGTCATTTATATTGTATTTACCACTTCAACGGCCATCCCGAGATAACTTTCGTTGTTGTTCTTGTTTTATGTAAATTTTTTGTACCTTTTTGAGATTCTCCGTGTTTCGTGGGAACTGTACATTCAAAACCATCGTTTTGGCAGGAGACTGATGGCGAGATCTCTTCTTCTTGGAAAGGTTCTTCAGCCTTTGAACTATCATTAAAGAAAATCAAGCTAGGCCATAGCTACGTTATAACTAATTGAACTGACTCCATACATAACTATGCCAACTAGCCCCAGAATGATACTCAAAATAAGATGGATATCAGTGAATCCTAAGTATCAAAAACACAAGATTATGGTGCATGCGTGCAACCAGAGTCAACCACTCTTTCGAAAACGCCGTAAGGAGAGCTTTTATTTATTAATATTTTATAAATTTTTATTTTAATTTAATTTAAATTTAATTTATATTTTATCTACAGATTCAGCAGACCAAAAAAATGTAGAATGAAAAAATTTACTCACCCGTCAGAAAAATGATAAAACAGAGAATTTTCCTTTATGAAGCTTCCGAACTGGCTACATTTAAGGTGGATGGTGCACTTATAGGTGCACTCCTCACTAGAAAAATAAGGGCGCTCTACGTCCACTGTAAAGCTGCGTTCAAACACTGGCAACAGCAGAGTGACAAGGGCAGCCTCCATTCAAATCCCTTTGATGTGTGGATCGAGTTGTCGTGAAGCTGGCAGAGCGATTTCTGCTCTGACAGACCTCCTACTGCGATAATTGCATGGGAAACTTGGGTCTCTTTTGTAAAAGAACAATAAAATGTAATGTTCTTCATTGTAAACATGTACACAATTTCAAGATTCATTTTCGAACAATGGATATTTTAGGACTTTGTCGCGCTACTTCTGTTGCTTGTACTTGAATGCAGCTTTACAGGAAGAAGAAGCTGAGTGAGATTTTTCCCCTTAGGCCAACTAACCCCAGTCTCCCCTAATAAAATTAATTTAGCACAATCGTTTATATAAAGCGATTTTCCTAATAGATGTTAATAGTTTTATAGTAAAAATTACGACGTTTTTTTATTTTCTTAAAGTTTCATGTAGTTGACATTAATGAAAATGCTCATTTCCGCATACGTTCACAAAATTCTACCATATATGTATAGTTACAATACTAACTACATTTGAGAATATAAAAATTATAATATATAAATTGTTGATTTAAGCTTTTTAGATGAATATAGTATTTTTCATAAAATTAACAATTTTGACCATAATACAAATTTAAAAGCGGAAAAAACATTGAATGGAATAAATTTTTCTGTATCATAAAGTACTCTGTCCTCTAATTCACTTTAAATAACTGAAGGGGATGATGTAGAAAGACAGCTCTAATTACAGTGAACTATTCCAATTAATTTTCCATTTCCCGTTAGAGCTTTAGTAACTCGAAGTTTAATTTCAAAAGTGGAGTTAAATAATTCAAAGTAAGTGAAGTTGAAATGAATATCTTTTTATTTATTTATGTCACATGCTTGTAATAGAATTTAATTTTATGACACATTCTAGTAACACAAAATTCTGTTTTATATTTACACAGTTATAAAAGACCATGATTTGGATATTTAAATAATGTTGACAGTTAAATTTATCCTGTTTGTGAGACAATTTTGTACGACATGACAGTCTTTAGAACGGAAACGATTTATTTCTATAGTATGATACATTTCGTATCGTAGCCCATATTTTGTTAAAATTAACAAAAGTATTGCAAATCTTATAACACTTTATTTTCACTTTTAGGTATGATCTTTAAAATATTACTTAAAAAAAATTTAAAATCATCTCTTTAGATTATAAGACTTTTGATGATTATAAAAAAATTTAAATTAAAATAATTTGTGAAATTTTTAAATATATTTATGTTTTGTGCAATACTGTTTTGTAAAACTATAATGAATACAATCAAGAAAATCTGTTTCTAAATACCTTGAAAATGAGAAACCTGAAAGACAATTGAATGGAAATTGCACCCACTTTTATAAGTTTTCTCCGTAACAATGAACACATGCACTTAAGTTTACTATTTTCGAATTACATTAACATCGAAATGTGTTTAATTAAATAATGTTTACTTTATGGTTAATCTGATTGCAAAATTGAAGCCAAATCATACTACAAATTACTAATTTGAAATTGGTTTTTAATTAACATAGTTTAAATATCTTCTAAAACAAAAATCTGGTCTTTCAAGAATGGAAATTTAGTAAATGATTATAAAACTACAGTAGAATTAAAACCAGTTTCTGTGAAATACTAAACTGACACACACACACACACACACACACACACACACACACACACACACACATATATATATATATATATATATATATATATAATTCAATAAGCTACAATTATATTTTTTAATTTCATTTTTCAGTATTTAAACTATTATAAATATAAATAAATTATGTAACTAAACATAATCTTTATTTCTTGACAATTATCTGATTAGAAAACAATTTGGAAATGTTCCAAACAACGTGATGTACGCTTAATATCAGGTATTGTTACTAAAACATAATAGTGACGGCGTCTGTTTTGTATTATTATTTACGGTACAACAAATTGTATGTTTTTGCATTCCTTTTCGCATATCAACCTTTTCTCCATGCTCGCTGAAGCCTTAGTGTTCATCTCGAAGTAATTTCTCAATTATTATTCCTGACAAGAGAAACCGTGATATATTCACAAATGCACACAATTCTGGCAGAGACATACATTTAAATATACGAGACAGGATATTGAGTTTAAGAACACATGTAATCAGTAAGTAAATATATGCTATACATTAAGAATCTAAGGAGCAACGTGTGCGCGTTCCATTAAGATTGTCATAATCTTTACGCATTTTAACGATCATTTAAAAAATATAAATTATTCACGTGTCTAAATTGTACCATAATACTTTTTTTAATCTCTATTAAATAAAATATATTTTAAAGTTATGAAATATTATTTAAATGACTTCAAAAAAGAAAAAAAAAAAAGGGTAAATAACATAACTGTGTATTTTCATACATTTTTTAAATCAAAGAACCAATTTAAAATTCAGCTGCACACAGTGAAAGGAGGAAAATTAATAAATTAAAAAAAAAAAAAAAAAAAAAAAAAAAAAAAAAAATGGATAAAAGTATTTCATTTCACTTCAGTTCGAATTAACTTAAATAAAAGTCAAAAGTATTTTTGTTCTTCAAAATTACATGTAACACCGGAAAGAGAAGGTTCATTGGGAAAAGAAGCTTACACTGTAAAATCCGATTGCAACTGACTTTTCTGTTTTTATTTCAGTATGGGGGATTAGTTTCCACTTGTCCCATCCAATTTCTGAAGGATTAACTTTGCTTTGCATAAGGTTTATTTCTTCTTTAAAATCAAGCAGAATGCAAGGATTCTTTAAGTTTCTATGCATAAATAGTTTTTTATAAAACGGATATTTTTTTCCAGTAAAAATTCAACATAACTTGTTAAGCTTTAAACGAGTTCTTTCAATTCAAAGAAAGGCTTATGTAATTAGTCTTTACTTTAGTTTTTATAAATTATATTTCTCTGATAACTAACCTTCACTTTTTCCTTTCTTCAAAACCAATGTTCCAGATCTTTACCCGACAAAGGTATCCTTTTTTTTTTATGCGCCTATTTTAATTCGAAATGGTTTTTTGTTTTAAAAAATTAATATAGTAAGTCATTTCTTTAGTACTGTAAGTAATACAGTTACATTTTTTTAAGCTGCGTAAAATTTACCCTATCCAATGGTTTCAAAAGTAAAAATTGTCAATAATATACATTATCATTCAAATACATTTAAACTGAAGAATTACTAAAATAAATATGTTTCTGATTTTTTATTTTTTATTATAATTAAGATAAAAACAAATTAAATAAGACTTTTAAAAAATATCTTAATATTGTAAATAAACTTATTTTCCTTACCTTTAATTATACTTAAAATCAGTAATGGCTAAGTTTTGTATATATGTATATATGATTTGGGTTTGTTTGAGCTATGTTTTTTCTCTTCTCTCAGCTATAAAAAATAAAATTCTATATTTCACAAAAAAAAAAAAAAAAATAAATAAATAAATAAATAAAAAAGATAGTTGTAACCAATATCTTGGTGCAATGCTTTACCATTTTAGTGGTATCATTTCAGTAGTAAACATAAATGAAATGGGGAAACTTTTTACCAAAATCTTAGTTGCAGCTGGGGAGGGGGGATGCTTATTTGGTACCCTTCTTTTGATTAAACGCTGAAATTTTATTTTAACTGTGTACAGTATATGTATATATACTTTTTTTTTCACATACATTTTTTTAAACCGGTACCCACATCTTAAAATGATTTACAAATTATTACTAAATTGCATGCCTGATCGAGGATTCCAATTCGGCACCTGGTAATTAAAGGCCAGAGAGTTAATAATTTCGTCACCAGATGGATTGTAACTGGATTCAAAACAACACTTTTGCAGCAAATCTGATTATAAAGGTATGCGTGATTAAAGAATACTACATGTAAACAATAGCTGAAACACATTTTTGCATGAAATTTAGTACACAAAAGAAAAGATTTTTTTTTTTTTTTTTTTTTTTTTTTTTTTTCTTGGGGGGGGGGGAGATCATAAGCTTTAGAGTGTCTTGAGGTAAAATAAAAATAATCCTTATATTTTTTTTTATTGTTGTTCGTTTCGAGAAAACTGTAGAATTCCTATTAGTACTCTTATTTTATTAATAAAACCTGGGGAAGTTGAAGACATCGTATGTAAATCTCCATCGTAGGGAATAAAAGGTGGAAACGCCAGCCCTGTAAGGCTATTTCGGAGTACAATCGAATGCACCATGAGCGTTTACCTACAGGCAGTTACCCAATCGAAAAACATTCCCACGTTTGCATTACAAACAGAGTGAAACGGGATAATTCCTTTTCTTCCGGTCTGAATCATGCCGTAGAAGGATTGCTAAAACATTAGCAGCATTATGAGACTTTAAAGCCATTCTATTTTTAGCGAGTCCAAACATTGACTGAAGCAGATCATTCCCCTCGTGTAGACTTCACCCGCTAACTCTCACAGAAGTGCGCAGTCCACCTAGTATTTTTCGCAACTGTTATTTTGTCTGCTGACAACTCTTACGCACGATATGGTGCGTTTAAAACCCAAAATACACATCTTTTTTTATCTGTAAATCCACATGCGCGTCAGCGACAATACACCTTCAATATTTGGGTAGGAGTCATCAGCATTTCTTAAACAGTTGCTTACAAAAATTCTAAAAGTCCATGCATGTCCATCTGACCTCCGACGACGTATGTGGTTATGTACAGCTGCATCGAGCTCCAGATAATAATTGACGAGAGCTGCGGCACTACCTCAGCGTCAATATTACGAGCAGCTTGGTTCGGAAGAGAAAGTCCTGTCTTTTGGTCATCACGATCACTTGACCAGTCATTTTTTGATTTATTTTTACGAAGACAGCTGAGGAATCTGATGTGCGAAGCTCCTCTTGAATCTGGAAAAAATCAAGATTTTCGGGGAGGTTGAGATTTACCTGAAATATTCCAAAATATTCTCCAATCCCTACTTCATTACTGTTCTTCTTGGGTCACCGCTGTCGGTCACTTTTTTGATCATTTATTGTAAATGCTTGTAATAAGTATTAATATTGTAACCTTTGTGATTATTCAATGAAAATATTTTTTGTAACGCATACGATAGTCTTTTGTTTCCCTTAGCCTCCTCGGTTTTATTATGCTGCGACCTGTAGTTTTATTTGTACAGTGGTGGACATAATTAAAAGACACCTATCTAATTTGACAAATAGTGAAAGAAAAGATTCAGAGCTTAAAAATGTTTTATCAAATACGTAAAAAACATAAATTTATTCTGTTATCATACATAATTATTTTATAAAAATGAAATTTCCATACAATTTAATGAAAAAACTTAAAAACATAATGGGCAAAATTGTAAGACACCAACCGTTTTTTTTTCCAAATACAGTGGTCAACATAATTAGCAGACAGTAATGGTCTAAAAGAAAATCCTCTAACATGGTTATTCAATATTTGGTGGAGCCGCCATTGTTTTTTTATAACATGAAAGATGCGATTCGGCATCGAATCTAACAATTATAACAAAATATCGCAAGACAGTTCTTACCAAGCACATTTTCTTTTAATTCTGTACCTCGTGGCATGTTTGTAAATGCGTGAAGTCTGTTATCGTCTGCTTTAGTTAACTGCTGACGTCATAACAGCGTGCAGAAAATTTGCATATTGCACATTATTTAAAAAAAAAAAAAAAAAAAAAAAAAAAAACAGGTGTTTTAATTAAAATGTTAGAGTGTCTTATAATTTTGTCCATGGTATTTTTAATTTTTTTCATTAAACTCTATAAAAATATCATTTCTGTAAAACAATTACGTGTGATAACATAATAAATTTATGTTTTTGACGTATTTGATAAAACATTTTTAAGTTCTGGATCTTTTCTTTCACTATTTGTCAAATTAGATAGATGTCTTATAATTATGTCCATCACTGTATTTCATTTTAGATCATGCATTTTTTAATGGAAATTTTTGTATTGGTGTGCACTATCACCTGCTTTTTTTTTTTTTAATCACCCTGTATGCTACATAATATGAGGGCTGTAAATATAATAGTGGCAACGTAATTCAGAAAGTCGTGGAAGATAGGGCATGGGTAAACAGAGCGTGGAGCAGTGAGGTAACGATCTTGTCAATGTGTAGAATGCATAAAACAACCGATCCAGTTGGAAGGGATAGTTGCTGTGCGGCGTTAAAATAGAGAGTGTCTTTTTTTCCACTCTTAAGCATGTTTACAAAATGTAATAAGCAGTAGTGGATTAAAAAAGAGGTTGCTTGCAGAAAAAATGTGTTTTAATAATATCAAAAATTACGTGGAGCCTTTGGGAGATTCATTACAATTTATTTTTATCGGTGTTGTCACTGCCTTATTTAAAACCCTCCTATTATTAAAATATAGCAGATTAAAAATAAACAGTATAAGTTCATGCATCATTAAAAATTTCACATAATTATATAGCGATTGAGATATATTGGTAAAAAACTAAGTGCATTTTAAAATGCTCACACGAATTACACATTGAAGGAGTATTAAAAAAAAAAAAAAAAAAAAAGAAAGAAAAAGAAAGAAAGGAAGAAAGAAAAAGGAAAAACAAAAAGGAAAAGGAAAATATCTGAATAATTTCCCAGAAAGCAGAGGAATCAACATCAGCGGAATTTTCTTATAGGGATTTTTAAAAATTCATCTTGTTTCAGATGTAAATAATCGTATAAAAGCGCAGTTTAATTGCAAGTTACCGACGAAATGCAAAATAAGACGAAATAATAAAGAAAAAATCCAAAATTAAAAATATTACAAAAAATAACATATAATCCGCAATAAACTTGGACTGATAATCCAAATAGACTCATAATTTCTGTAAACATATAAAAATGTGCGTTCTTTTACTAAGACAGAAAGAAGTACAAAAATATTTCTTATGAAACTGAATTACTTATTTGTTATATATTTAAAATAATAATAATAATTATTATTATTATTATATTAAAATTTTATTAACATGAAACATGATTATTATAATAAAACAAGTTATCTTAATTTTTATCAATGTTAAGGAAAAAATAAATAATTATGCATGTAAGATACAAATTATTTTAAGATCGATGATCCTTCCTCCGAGTCAAAAAGAGATATAATATAATACGTGCTGCCATCTATAGTTTGTATGCAAATTCATAAGTAATGGTTTAAGTGTTTGAAAAATTATTATTACTTTAATAAAATATTGTTAGAGATATTAACTGTAAATTTAAATATATAAACATATGCAGCTAATTTATTTTAAAGTACTACATTATTGAAAATTTATTGTTGTAAAATATAGCCATAGAATGATGTAATAAATAATAGAATAGTTATGTTATATTGAAAATTTACACAAATGTTACATTTATAATATCATTTAAACTTGGTACATAAATATTTTTTTATTTGTAAAATATAAAGAGATACTGGAAATAAAATTAAATATGATTACATATATAATATATTTTTATTTATTTATATATTTTATTTTATTTTAGTTTTCAATTAGTATATTATTTTGAAATATTACATAATTAGTAATTGTTATACAATGGATATTAAAATATATAAAAATAGCTTAGGTTATGAGTAAATTTAAGTTTGCAAAAATAAAATAAAATAAATTAATCATTTAATTAAAATTGAAAATAAATTTCACAGTATAATGTGTTAAATAAAACATCAATTTTCTTTTTATATAAATTTGATCATTTTAAAGTATAATATGTTAATAAAAATATTACTATTAAATCTGTGGAGGTTTTTGGAAAAAATAAATAAATAAATAAATACATAAATAATAATAATAAATAAATAAAAATGAAAAAAAATAATAATAAAGTTAATACAAGCAGTCCATTTTCTTTAAGGGTGCTGCATCTGTTGTTTAGGGGTTCTGCTGTCAAAGATGATAGACAGGAGATGCCAGGTTTGAACCCAGGTAATGATCGTCTGTTTATTGTTTGGGATTTTTCGTTGTTTCCTCTTAAATCCGTGTAAATACAAGTCAAGATTCGGGGAAAAAGTAAATAATAAAAGTAATACACGCAGTCCATCTTAATAAAAGGTGTTCCATCTGTAGCTTAGTTTTTTTTTTTTTTTTTTTTTCTGTCAAAGCTCATAGGCGGTAGATGACGGGTTTTAACCTAGGTATCAGTCATCCGTTTAGTTGTTTGGAATTATCCATTATTTCCTCTCAAATCCGCGTAATTACAGGTCAAAATTTCTTAGAAAGACCCCCATGGAAGATACTACCCCATGGAGTCCTAATTCTCTCCAATACACAACAGTCTTTATTCCCAATGAACTCAAAAGAAAAATTATCTCAAAGATGAAACAAACTAAATTTCTCAGTTATTTATTTTCTTGTTACTGTCTTATATAGTTTTTTTTTTTTTTTTTTTTTTTTTTTTAATTTGTGTGGATAACATTATAAAATTTAAATATATGAATTAAAATAACTAAATAAATAAATAAATAAATAAAAATGTATTCATCAGTTACTGAAAAATTAAAAAAAATTAGAAAGTTTCTGAGAGTTAAACAAACAGTATAATTCTATATATGATTTATTTAAAATTTCTAAATAGAAATCTTTCACATATTTCAATTGTATAAAATTCTTAAAAAAATTACAAAGTATTTTTAGTTAGAAATAATGGTACCAAAAATGTACAAATTCAAATTACCCATCTAAGCGCAATTAAGTTGGCTTTACCCAACTGCATTTTGCGAAATTTAAATTACTCATAAAATTTGTACGATAAAATGGGGATTGTATTTAAAAAAAAAAAAAAAAAAAAAAAAAAAAAAAACATATGTTTAAAAATTATAAAAATCAATTAGAAACAATAATTTATAATTATAAATTATTGTTTTTACATATTGAAAATTATTCTATAGAATTGCTAATTTTTATAAATTTGTGATTTGTTAAATTTTTAAATATTAATTTTTATGAATATTAATATATTTTAAAGCTGTTGATAAAAATAATGTTATAATTTTGCATATTACAAGATATCATTAAAAATTTTTAATAACTAAGTTAAAATAAAACAATAACTATTGTTGTTTTGATGGACAATACAGTTCAGGATACTGACATGTTGGCTGTTCGGTTGGTTGGGTTTTACGTCGCACTAGTGCTGCGAAATGGGCAGTTGGCGGCGGTCTGGAACTCACCCCTAGAGGTGGATACTGACACGAACAAAAATTACCAGCCTTGATAAATTTCAAAACAACATAATCTGATATATTACCTCTGTTTATTAAAATCTCAAAACAACAATAACTATTTCTGTTTTGAAATTTATCTTTATATATTGTGTTCGTGTGTGTGTGTGTGTGTTTCTGGCATCTAACATAATTTCTTTATTTTAGTAACAACTTCGTTTATATATATATATATATATATATATATATATATATATATAATTACATTGTAAATCATTCCAAAAATTTATGAAAATGTTCTTCATATACAGTCGGCAGCAAAAGTATCCAAGCAGTAGCCAATAATCCGATGTCAAAAAAGTACACTTAATACTGTTTTGTTAAGTAAATCCTTATCTAATCATGTTCTTAGACTGACTAAAACATGACTCGACAAGGATTTATTTAACAAAGCATTTTTAAGTATACTTTTTTTAGACAGGGATTATTGCTAGTGCTCGTATACTTTTGCTGCCGACTGTATATATTATGAAATAAACAATAAATTTATCCAGATTTTAAATTTTTGCTTCTGTCAGAAACCTCAACTATATTATCCAGTTAATGCATAATTGCATTTATTAGTTTTCAATAGAATATTGTCATACAATATCAAAAATCTCAGTTCAAACTTGAACCACTATACGGAGTTAAGTTATAAGCAATACCATAATATATTTCAACCCCACTTTTAAGTTTTCCACTTCTTGCGATTGAATTTAAGTTGCACCAAAACTTGGAACTACGATACATACACTCACACGGGAAGCATGGATCAGTAAAATTTCTTTTGGAACCAAATCAAGCTTAAATTAAAGAGCATGATCGAAATCATAGGGTAAAGTGAAAATTTTTAGCAACTTCTTCTCCATGGGCCAAGATAAGACCCTAGAAAAATTAACCCATTTTACCAAATCAACGAAACACACACACGGAGAATTAGCTGCAAGGAAGCGTGCACAGTGCTAGGTTTGTTCAATCTACCAGTTACGTCCACAATGATGCTATTCACCAGGATCTTCGAATAAGGCCAATTTATGCCGAAATTCGAAAACTTGCGATGAAGTTTCACAGATCAGTTCCCAATGTTGGAAATCCTCTGTTAGACACCATTCATCGCTACGATCCTAGAGTCGGCCATGGAAAAAAGTGATCTTTAGCTATTTTAACTAGAGAAAACGACTTTATACCCGTCTCTTAGAAAAGTAGAAATATTACGTCCGGAGTTACATAACAGAGTATCTCCTTCCTAAATCATATTTCTCCCTAGAGTGAACGAAATGTTTCTCTAGTGTTGGTTAACTCTGGCATCAGGCTTATCTACTGTTTTAAATTTTTCAGACGCGTTTTCCACCTTCTTACTTGTGAATTCGTCAAAATTTTTATAGTTTTCTTCTCAAAATTACGAACTGTTGGGTATTATTTGGCTATTTTTTATCTTTTCATTTTTCTGTACTTTGTTAGCTCAGTCTGCTGCTTTCAGGCGGGTTGCCCAAACGCAATCTCTGATTGGTCTGAGCCTCGCGCTCTGTTTGGTCGGGTCGTCTGGGACATAATTCCGTCGTTTTTACCTAAAACTTTTTCAGAGAGGATTGAGAATAACTTGCTGGTTGCTGATTGGTCCACGCATCTACCTCAGAACTTAGTTTCTGGATGGAAACCGGATTCGGTCTGAAACACTGCAATTTTTTTTCGCATAAATCTTCTGAATTTCACTTATTCTCTCGTGTAAGGAATTTAAAGGAAAAAAAATTTAAATGAATGCCCCCCCCCCCTTTTATTTTACTAATTGCGGATTGCGGGATTCTAAGTGGTCCCCCCGCCCGAGGAAAAGTATCTACCGAGGTGTAACTTATTACTTCCATTACCCTACTACCGTAGGTAATGGAAGTATTGTATTCGGTCTGAAAATTCGATATCGGGTTTTCACCTGATTTACACGTTTTAAGGTCCCCTGAGTCCAAAAAAGTGGTTTTTGGCAATTGGTCAGTGTGTATGTGTGTATGTGTGTGTGTGTATGTGGAGAATCTTCTGGCTATTATAGCTCAGAAACTAATGAAGATAGAGCTACGAAACTTTAGAATTGAAATACGTCTGGTGTACAGATGAATTTTGCAAATTTTGGTGAAAATTGAAAAACCGGAAGTGGGACATCGGAAACCGGAAGTGGGACCGTAAGTCCGTATCTCAAAAACGGCTCTAACGATTTTTTTCAAATTTGCTATATGAACACTCTATTAAATGTCCTTTCGAATGATATAGTTGGTTAGTTCAGGAAAATTGATAGGCGTCCTGTATAAATAGCTCAATTTCAGGTCTCCCAAGGGCGTTCCTTTAAAAACGGTTGTACGGATTTTTTTCAAACTCGCCATTTTAACTCACTTTTAAATATGCTTTTGTATGTAATTATTGTTTTCCTGTCAATAATTGAGTTTAACCGGAAGTGGGACATCGGAAACCGGAAGTGGGACCGTAAGTCCGTATCTCAAAAACGGCTCTAACGATTTTCTTCAAATTTGCTATATGAACACTCTATTAAATGTCCTTTCGAATGATATAGTTGGTTAGTTCAGGAAAATTGATAGGCGTCCTGTATAAATAGCTCAATTTCAGGTCTCCCAAGGGCGTTCCTTTAAAAACAGCTGTACGGATTTTTTTCAAACTCGCCATATTAACTCACTTTTAAGTATCTTTTGTATGTAATTATTGTTTTCCGGTCAATAATTGATTTTTTTTTTAAAGTTGGTATCTCAAAAACGGCTCTAACGATTTTCTCTTTAGTTCACTTTTATGTTTTCTGATCGCATTATCTATCAAAAATGCATATAATATGTGTAATAGTGGGTAATGGAAGTCGTGTGGTTGTTTCACACCAGATTTTTTATATGAGTATTTATAACATGAGTATTTATTAAAAGTTTATATTCTAATTAAACATGCACATGATACTACGAATTAAGACAGTAGTCACCTGCAAATTAATCATTATTAATAATATGATCCTTATAATAAACATTTCGTATGGTTATCTAAAACCTTTATTAAAAATTTATATTCCAATTAAAAAGTGTTGGTTGGTTGGTTGGTTGGGTTTTACGTCGCACTAATGCTGCGCAGATGGGCAATCCAATTAAAAAGGGACATGACATTATAAAACAAAACATTAATCATCCGTAAATGAATCTTCATACTTATACTATAACTGTCAATGTGAAACAGTCTTTTGTTCTTTTATTATTATTACTAACAGGCTTTTCCTGCTTCGCTGGTTACTACGTTTAAATGAATAATAATTAAAAAATTATAATAATAACAATCACAATTTTTTATACCGCTTTACAAATAAAAACTAAAAAGAAAATAAATTGAAATTGCTCAAAAACTTCGCTACGTATTCCAGCTGCCTTCTGCAAAGATTTCCTCACTGCAATGTCTCTGTTTCCTGTCTGTATTGCCTACAACAACGCCTTACCGTGAACTTCAATTTAGATGCTTATTGGACGACAGTTTTGAAATGAAAAGTATCGAAAAATATCAAAATGGCACTTTTATATTAAATTGTATTTACATACACTGATGGAAAAAAAAAATCCCAACACCAGGAAGGAGCTGTGCTTGATAAACGAAATTCGGTAGGCGTGTTTATACATCTGAAAGATGACGTCGATTCAAATTTCGAGCTACGCGCATAAGTGTGGCGCTAGTAGCGGCACTATGAACATGCAAATGAGGTTTGCTTAAAATAAGCGCTGTAAGGTTCGTGATCGTTATTTACAGTTGAGATTTGACGTAGTGGGTTAATGTTAGTCAAGGATGCCTCTAAGAAGACGAAGAAGCCATTATCAACAGCTCACTGAGTTTGAACGAGGTCGTGTAGTAGGGCTACGAGAAGGTGGGTTTTCTTTCCGCGATATTTCAGAAAGACTTGGCAGGAATGTATCCACTGTTCATGAGTGTTGGCAGCAGTGGTCAAGGGAAGGTACTGCCTCATGAAGACCGGGTTCCGGGCGGCCACGTGGCACTACTGAGAGGGAAGACCGCCGTGTTCGGCGTATGGCTGTGGCTAATCGTACTGCGTCTGCAGCTGAAATTCGAGCTGCAGTTGGCACCACAGTGACATAACGAACTGTTACAAATCGGTTACTTCAAGGACAGCTCCGAGCCAGACGCCCTGTTGCGTGCATTCCACTGACTCCAAACCACTGCCGTTTGCGACGTGAGTGGTGTCAAGCTAGAGCTCATTGGAGGACGGAGTGGATATCTGTTGTGTTTTCTGATGAAAGCCGGTTCTGCCTTCGTCGCAGTGATAGCCGTGTGTTGGTTAGAAGGAGGCCAGGTGAACGCCTGCTAGCGACCTGTCTGCGGCCTAGACACACAGGGCCTACTCCTGGAGTTATGCTTTGGGTAGCAATTTCGTATGACAGCAGGAGCACTCTCGTGGTTATCCCACGCACCCTGACTGCAAATTTGTACGTAAGTCTAGTGATACAACCTGTTGTGCTGCCATTCATGAACAGCATTCAAGGGGGTGTTTTCCAACAGGATAACGCTCGCCCTCATGCCGCTGTTGTAACCCAACATACTCTACAGAGTGTCGACATGTTGCCTTGGCCTGCTAGATCACCAGATCTTTCTCCAATCGAGCACGTATGGGACATCATTGGACGACAACTCCAGCGTCATCCACAACCAGCATTAACCGTCCCTGCATTGACCGCCCAAGTGCAACAGGCATGGAACTCCATCCCACAAACTGATATCCGACACCTGTACGACACAATGCATGCACGTTTGCATGCTTGCATTCAAAATTCTGGCGGTTACACCGGTTACTAATGTACCAACATTTCACATTTGAAATGGCTCTTCTCGCCAATGGCTCTACCTGTGATCTTGAAATTTTAATCAATTAAATATGTTACCTAGACAAATGTATTGCTGAAATTTCATTACTGTACAATAATTTTTTCTTGGTGTTGGGATTTTTTTTTCCATCAGTGTATAAACTACACTTTACGTACTATACATAGTATTTATTGTCACGCTAATTCCTATATTTTATTTGATGTATCCTGTCGATCATAAATAATATCAATTTCATGCCAATATGCCCGGTAAAACAATATGCTATGATCGTTATTTCAGCCGGATTTCAGACAACTAATGTTTCTGTGGTTATATATATTTTCCTTTAAAGTTATTTTTATTTTTATTTATTTATTAAAACACCAATTTGAATTAATCAAATACTTGTGCCCGACAGCTTCCATGTGCACGGATACCTCGGATTTACAGATAGCAGCTCAGTTATTTTTATGTTAAATTAGCATAGTGATTGGTTTCTAAAAAGAAAAATAAATAAGTAAACCTTATCATGGTACACAGCTTTATTATGTCTCTTCCCTTGCGACGTTTGAATTTTTGTCGCCATATTGCCGATGTATTTTTTTTTTTTTTTTTTTTTATAAAAACGGGGATTTTGTCAGTTCCTATTCTGCTAATACTTTTATCGTTCACCTTTTCGTTAATTAATAAGAATTCTCCATGTTATGTTAATATTTTTAATGGTTTTAAGTTAAAATAGGGCTTCTTGTAATAAATTTTCTACTTTAAAAAATGCATATTTTTCTATAAAATTATCTACTCTGATGAAAATAGATCATTTACGTGACTATTATTTTCGTTTCAATATTTTTTTCCTTTTTTCCTTTTTTATAAATTATTTATATTTTTGATGCGCTACTTTGATTAAAATGGCTGTTGCTAAATTAATTTTCTTGGCGAAAAATGTTAGGCGTACTTCAGAGAAAAAATTTAAAAATAGCGTAGAATGATCTATAAATAAAACTGATAAAATAAATGCATGATCCATAGAGTTTAGTGCAATAAAGGGAAGTTATGCAGTCGAGTGTGACATGGTGGGCAGGTTTTTTTTTTTTTTTTTTTTTTTTTTTCCCGAACAACAACTTGGCAGTAAAAATATTAAAACAAAAAGATTTTGATGAAATTCTAGCAAAAGCAGAATTTAGTTTAGGACGGAGGACTATTAGTTTTTTTTCTAATTATAACATCGCTTTCAAATTATTCAATTATATTTTCGATAAATTTTAGATTTCGACAAATGTCCAACTATCGAAATCGACAACCGAAAAATCCCAGATTGAGACTAATAAGCCCTCAGTCCTAAAAATAGTAGTTAAAAAAAAAAAAAAAAAAAAAAAAAAATGTCGTTTTAGAATAACATATATTTAGTATCACGAATTCATGAATTATATTAGCACCTTATCAATATGTACAAGATTTTAAAGTTAAAATGACGTCAATTTTTGTGAGATGCATATAATATATATATATATATAATTTTAAATTGCTCACGTTTAGTTAAATATATTTATTTTTATGACAAAAAAAAAAAAAAAAAAAAAAAGAAAGAAAGAAAAAAAAAAAAAAAAAAGAGCTCGTAAACTAATTATAGTTAATATTTAAATGGCTAATTTTAAAGCTATTTTGAAGTTATTATTTTGATATTAAGCCCACC